>JAXIVJ010003211.1:50000-97149 GCA_036785665.1 Chirona hameri | reverse complement strand
GAATGACATGACCATAAGTGACATGACATGACTGTACAGTCAACGAACATGAGTGCCGTGACCTGCAAATCCTGGCACGGCCAGGGGGGCACGCACTGACAGACATCGGAGAGTCTTGAGAGTTCTCAGAGACCATACAGGGGTCGATTTAGTCTCTGCAGAGAGCCACATTTTACGAGAACTTTCGAGGGGGTCTTTGGTCTTAAGATTATCTTTTTTCTCAAGGTTCTCAGCGTTAACTATTTAGTCTTGCTTGATTGAGAATGCCTGAAAAACGTATCGGCCGGGATTGAACCGTGGACCCTTCACATGTTAAGCGAGCGCTCTACCACTGAGATACGGCGTGGCTTATATCATAACAAGCGAAAAGACGGTACCAACCAAGGCAATTGCTGGGTGAGGTTGATACTTACCGACTTTCCGTGTATTAATATTGTTTGGTTAACAAATGATGGTATGAAAGTAATATTTACAAATCAAAACGATCGAAGAAATAATAGTTATTCGGTATTTACTTTAATAAAAGTCGGTTTCCGTCGTTGCGATTACAGCGACACCTGCAGTGCTATGGTGGCGCCATCTGCATGGAATGAATTCAATTTCAGGATTCTCTCAGGAGATCATCCACTGTTCTCAACAGGTGACTGCTAAAACATCCCGCGGGTTCGATCCTCGATCGCGACAGACTTGTCTAATTCGTTGACTGCCTGATGGTCTCAGAGACATAAAATTGTCAGCTGGAGACATATTTACTCTCAACAACCAACGCGGAAACCATGTAGATGTATCAGGCGAGACCATCCACTGAAAGGTCTCGAAATTGAAACCGTGCAGGTTTCTCAGGGAAGAGCATTCAGCAAAAGTTCTCAAAAGTGTTTCTGAGTGCGTGCCCAGAGGCTAGCAGCTGGCTCTGAGACAGTCTGCCACTGCCAGGCTGGGCAGTCTGCCACTGCCACAGCCAGGCACTGCCAACTGGCATACCCAGTCGCTCTTCACAACCCGGCTGATATGTAAACGATCGTGGTGTATGTAATGTTTTCTCGTCAATCATTTCACAATAATCATAAACCAGTTGAAATTCGTGATCACCCAGGAAGGCAATAGGATCTCATGCAAAGGGATGAAGGTGGATGTCAATCTTATGGTTACGGTAGAGCTCCCGTCTCTTATTCGAATCAATTTAAAACGGCCTTGGTAGCTTAGACGGATAGGTGTCTGCAATGTCGTGTACATGATGTAAGATAACGACGCCCTTGTGTATGTTTTTGCATATTAATATGGTCAATGAAAATTGCAAACAGTGTGGCGCTGATGGCAGTGTCATTGGTATAATATGTGACGAAAGGTGTAGCGAACAAGCACAATTCACAAACATTAAAAACACGTTTTGATAAATTTTCCATATTGTATTGAGCATATAATGTTGTACCAAATAATAGGTAGGCCTAACGTATTAACACGCGCCCTGGAGGGCCTCCGATAATTACACGCTCTGGAGGGGGGGGGGGGGATTTCGCCCCCCCCCCTCTATGATCTCGAAAACCACGCAACGTAGCGGCAAGCGGATACGGAATTAGGTAGCTCGATACCAGCTCTATCGAAAGTATATCGTTTTTTTTAAAATTCAGGTCAAAATTGAAGTCACCAGAGGTCATCAAAGGTCAGATTTTCCACTTTTAGGACTTTGCTTCAAACATTCAAAAATATCTCTGGAACTATGATAGCTAGCAACAAACGGGAAAAAAATCAAAAGCTCTTGCACAATTGAATCGCCTGGTGTCACAGATTTCAGCTAAGGTCAACAATTAAGGCTCCAGAGGTCATCAAATGTCATAAAGGTTATTTTATGGCAAAACTGCTTTTCGCAAATAACTTTTTACATAATAAAGATAAAGCAATACGTTTGACGCCATCGTGTTTGCCTCATCAAGGCACTTCGAATCATATTCATGTTGACCAGGTTAGGTTAACTGAGAAATTTGACCTCAAGTAAAGGTCAAGTGGTGACCCAAGTAGGTCATTTTGCATATTGAGAGACGTGTCTCGCCGAGAAAAACACATTGGTACTGTTTTCACTCATATATCTTTATTGTATCGATTGTTATTGACAAAACAGTGTTAGCGGTCACGAAATTGACCCGACCTTAGGTCACCAATATTACAAATCCGAGAATAAAAAATCGGGGTATCTATAACCTTATCAAGTCCAGCAAATTTGAAACCGATCGGCCTAAAACTGTGGCTGCGGTACTACTGCAAACGTTTTGGAGGTGGCTCATCACGTGACCTGATCTGGTGACCTGAGGTCAAGAATTTTACGCAATGCGGGTAGTTAATTTCCGAACAGGTACGCAAAAAACAGCGGCGCTGCACGCCATTTTTGCGCTATCCTCGAAAACCCAGAGGGGGGGGGGGGCGGATTTCCCCCCCCCCCCTCCTGGGCGCGTGTTAACAAAATAGCATAACTAATATATACTGCATAGTCTATATGTGCAGTTTCTACAACGCTTGTTTTGTGCATTGTACCTACAAATTGCTATGTTCCGTTCTTATAGTTGGAAGGTCCCATGTCGCTACGTTTTATTCACATATAGGTAAAACTATCCTTTCGTTTGCATAGCAGTACCTATGTACCGTCTCTACGTTCCCTGCACCTTGTACATATGTGCCTTCACTGTCTTGCGCTCGAATAGGTTCATACAATCGCATGTTTCGTACGTAGGTATATACAATATACAGCAGGGCTGAACGATCGCCCTGTTGCATTCGTATGATAAGTTAGTACCATCGCTACGTTCAGTGACTGATTCAGAGGGGAGTAAAAGGACGTGCCTCCCTCCTTTGAACTTCGAAGGAGCCCATTGGCCATAGCCGATCGAAGCGGCCTGAAACTAACCGATCTAACTTCTCGCAAAAAGCGCGGTCAAATTTAAGAGCCACAAAAACTCCTGGCGGAAATGGTGTTAAAGGTTCACCTTGGAATTTTTCTACCCAACACGATTTGATTATATTGTTTAATACAATTTCTTTTTATATTGTCAAAAATGGCCTTATATCGCGCCGATTCATGACAGAAGACCGTAAATTTGTATTGTTTATCAAAACTATATGCATACTCTCTGAGTCAGAGTCCTGACGTCGCGCGAATGTAAAAAATGGTTCAGCCAATCAGATTCGAAAGTAGTCGCGTAAAGATAGACTCGCATTGGAGATGTGCCAACCGGCGGCCGGCGATTCGCTTGCTAGCACCAGCTGCAAGCTGATTGGCTGATGGTATAGCCTCTGCCCGGGCTAGAACCAGTACAACATGCTTTCGCCAGCACCGCATTCCTTCGCCAAAAGCTCAAATATATTCGGCTGGAGTCTTTTCAGTCAAGAAAACTTGCAGATAGGGGTTTCCCAACACGGGCTACAAAACTACTATCTCAGTTTAAAACTAATGTTGAAGGTGAACTATTTCCTTTAATGACACACGCAAAGTTTATACTCTGTGGGCCTGTGAATAGGCCCATTCTGGTCATTTGAGACCCATTTCAGATTTAAAGGACCCATTGCAGCATTTATAGGACCCATTATAACCTACAGAGAGCCCAATCTCGTCTACCAGGGTCCTATTTTGACACACTTGGGTTTCTTAGGTGGCACGGTCGTGCCAGACTTAGGAGTAAGGACGCCACACCGTGCTAGACTTAGGAGTAAGGACGCCACACCGTGCTAGACTTAGGAGTAAGGACGCCAAACCGTGCTAGACTTAGGAGTAAGGACGCCACACCGTGCTAGACTTAGGAGTAAGGACGCCACACCGTGCTAGACTTAGGAGTAAGGACGCCACACCGTGCTAGACTTAGGAGTAAGGACGCCACACCGTGCTAGACTTAGGAGTAAGGACGCCACACCGTGCTAGACTTAGGAGTAAGGACGCCACACCGTGCTAGACTTAGGAGTAAGGACGCCACACCGTGCTAGACTTAGGAGTAAGGACGCCACACCGTGCTAGACCTAGGAGTAAGGACGCCACACCGTGCTAGACTTAGGAGTAAGGACGCCACACCGTGCTAGACTTAGGAGTAAGGACGCCACACCGTGCTAGACTTAGGAGTAAGGACGCCACACCGTGCTAGACTTAGGAGTAAGGACACCACACCGTGCTAGACTTAGGAGTAAGGACGCCACACCGTGCTAGACTTAGGAGTAAGGACGCCACACCGTGCTAGACTTAGGAGTAAGGACGCCACACCGTGCTAGACTTAGGAGTAAGGACGCCACACCGTGCTAGACTTAGGAGTAAGGACGCCACACCGTGCTAGACTTAGGAGTAAGGACGCCACACCGTGCTAGACTTAGGAGTAAGGACGCCACACCGTGCTAGACTTAGGAGTAAGGACGCCAAACCGTGCTAGACTTAGGAGTAAGGACGCCACACCGTGCTAGACTTAGGAGTAAGGACGCCACACCGTGCTAGACTTAGGAGTAAGGACGCCACACCGTGCTAGACTTAGGAGTAAGGACGCCAAACCGTGCTAGACTTAGGAGTAAGGACGCCACACCGTGCCACAGCAGCCGCGCCTTACTGTCCAGTGTCGACCGAACAAGATCAGACAAGCATCTGGCCCGATTTGTGGCCGGTTTGCCTCGTTCGTCGGCCGGACCGAGCCTCTGAACGGCCGCGCCGACAGCTCCCGCAGCTGTTTGTCTGCGGGCGACGGCGCTTGCCGGCACTCCATCGCTCTCCATCGGCAGTATCGCACCACCGCACCATCGCACCACGGCACCACTGGGCCACCGCACCACCGGCGGCTCCACACCGGATCCGTCATAAACCTATGAAGTAGCTGGGAACCTATGAAGTAACTGGGGTACGACGACCGGGTGCAGGGACATCAAAATATGTGCCTTGAACATTCAGTCTCTTAAACCAAAAACCGTGGAACTGTATTCGGAAATGTATAATTTCAACTATGATTTTGTTGTGCTCGTCGAAACGTGGCTAAAACCGTGTACACCCAGCCGACTATTGAACTTCCCGGTCTATGTCATTAGGCGCGCTGATCCTCCTTGGCCTCCTAAAGGCTATGGTGGCGTGGCTATCATCTATCGTGATAAGTATGAGTGTAAACATAAAAAACTTCTAGAAACCGGAAAGGTTGCGTCAAAACTTGAGTCGCTCCTGTTGCGCCTGTTCAAATGGGATAATAACCGTGTCATATTGTAGCCTCGCTCTATAGACCTCCGCGACACACTGCAGCAGCCCTCGAGGCTGACTTTAACACTCTTGAACAACAGTATCAGCATGTGCTCCTAAATTTTCCTGACTGTCCGATCGTTATCGCGGGCGATTTAAACTGTGATTTGTTGTCGACCTCGTTTCCTTACAAGGCATGTTTACTTGAATACCTTGACAAGTACTCACTCAGTCAGGTCATTGCTGTTCCGACTTTTTCATCTGGCTTTCTGTTGGATGTCATTATCTCAAGCCGTGACATTGGTCGTGGTGGTACCCGTTTTTGCCATTTTAGTCCGCATTATTTTACTCGCGCCTTGCTGTCTTTGCCTCGCCCGCGTTTTAAGCCACGTGTTATTGAGTGCCGGTCTTTTAAGCGATTTGACTTGCTAAGTTTCGAAACTGTACTGCTTGCCGCCAACTGGTCCGCCGTGTACTCGTCCCCGACTTTCTCCGATGCTTGGTCTGCATTCCTTGCCGCCTTCATTCCGACCGTTCAGTGTCACGCGCCTATCAAATCCATTACCCTACGGAATCCCACGGCTCCACCGATATCCGATGAGACCAAACTCCTTCTCCTGCGTCGCTCAGAGACCTTGAAAGTGCATGGCCATGGCTCTGTAGAATACCGCTCTGTTAACAATCTGGCGCGTTCGGCCTTTCGTGCAGAAAAGAAACTGCATTTTAGCAAGCGCATTAGAGAGCAGGGACGTGTGAGCGTCTGGAAGAGCGTCAGATATATAGTAGTGAGGAGCAAAAGGCCTAACCGACAGGTGCTGCTGTCTGCGTCCGCCGATGCCTTAAACGACCTTTTCTTCAGAGTAGGACCCAGGGTTGCGGCAGAACTGGAGAGTTACGGACCGGCTCCCTCACTCCCCACTCGCTTACCGGGAGTGGGGGCGTGCGCCTTTTCACTTTATCCCATCAGTCTCCAATCGCTGCATAATATCATGTTCAGCATGCGAAACTCTCCTGCACGCGGCGATGACGGAATTTGCATCCGCATCTTACAACTTGCGTCTAATGCCATTGGCCATGTACTGCTCCACATCATTAACCTATGCATCACCATCTCCGACATTCCCGACCTCTGGAAACACTCACTTGCCCACCCGATTTACAAGTCGGGCGATCCCTCAGACCCATCGAACTTCCGTCCCATCTTTATACTTCCGGTTAGTTCTAAGATAGTGGAGCGGACGGTCCAACGCCAGCTCTACTACTACCTTTCCGCAAACCACCTGCTCTCTCCCACCCAGCACGGGTTTCGTCCGCGGCATTCCACGGAGACGGCTCTCACTTGCATCTCTGATAAAATATTTTCGGCTTTTGCACCGGCAAAATTTCACTTCTTTGTCTCATAGATTTGAGCAAATGCTTTGACGTCATTAATCACGAAAACTTCTCAACAAGCTCCAGACTCTCGGCATAAGTACATCTTGGTTTCAAAATTACTTAAATGGTCATACTATACTATTAATCACGAAAACTTCTCAACAAGCTCCAGACTCTCGGCATAAGTACATCTTGGTTTCAAAATTACTTAAATGGTCATACTCAGTGTTAGCTACACCGGTTCAGACGGCACACTCAAAATCTCCTCACCACGAGCTATCAATCAGGGAGTATTCCAAGGTTCCTCCCTCGGCCCTATCCTCTTTTGCGCTTTTGCCAATGACCTGAGTCTCTACGCAGCCGATGCACTCATAGTGCAGTACGCTGATGACACTCAGGTCTTTGTCTCAGAAACTAAATCTTGCCTGCCAGCGCTTATCGCTCGCATGGAGTCTGCCCTCTCTTCTCTTGGCAGCTATTTTCACAGCAACGGTCTCAAAGTTAACGTAACCAAGTTCGAGCTTCTCACACTCGGTACCAGACAAAATTTGCGCTCACTTCCGTCATTTACGGTTAACTTCCGCGGTACTTCCCTGACCCCCACTACCGAAGCAAGACACCTTGGAGTTATCTTTGATCGGCATCTCTCGTGGGACGCTCATGTGACTGCCCTCTCACGTAAATGCTGCGGCATCCTGACAGGCCTGTCCCACCTTCCACCCGAAACCCTTCCGGAAATCGTCAACGCCCTCGTGCTCTCCCACATCCAATACTGTCTGGTTGTTTACGGCAACGGCTCCGCCAAAAATCACCTTCGCATCCAGAAGCTGATTAACTTCACGGCCCGAGTCATCTCTGGTAAACGGAACTTTGACCACGTGTCGGGTGTGCGTGATTCACTTGGGTGGCCTGACGCTCCTAGTCTCTCGGCCTGACGCTCCTAGTCTCTCCCACTATCAGACGTCTCTCCCACTATGAGACCCTGGCCTACTCCAGAAAATCCGTAGTACCGGCCAGCCAGAATCTCTTGCAGACCTGTTTACTGCAATCTGTGAACGGCCTGATCGCAGTGTGCAAACCAGGCAGGACCATCTGTTGTCTCTGCCGAGAGTGCGGACTGAGGCCGGGAAAAGGAGATTCGGGTATCGAGCCGCTCACCTGTTAAACTCACTGCCACCTGACTTTTGTACCATGTCTGAGGGACGGTTTAGAAGGGCCCTCAAGGTCAAGCTGCTCGCTTCCAACCATGTGACCTGATCTGTGATGTGTCTTGTACTGCGCTGTGTGTCATGTTTAGGTTAGTTTAGTTCAGTTGTGTGTCTGATTTTAACCCGTATTTGTGCTCCTTTACCACTGTTTGACTCAACACCGTAATAGCCACTGTTCGGGGGATGGTTTGTTTTTAGTACAATACAATACAATACACACCACAGCACTTCCAGCTCAACACCACTGACCAGTTTGTCTCTCTTCTCCAGCCTCTGACCTGGTGGCTAGTTTGCTTTCCTCACCTTGCTTTTATATGCCGATATCTCATTCGTTCTCATTCTTAACCCGGCATTCATTGGGGTCTCAGCAGAACACCATTGACTGGGGGCTATAACCCCCCCCCCCCCTCTGTGTGTCTTCCGAACCAATGATCGCAGCGACATGCGCAAGGTGGAAATCGAAAGCTCTCAATGAGACGAATCTAAAACATACTCACAAATGTCAAAGTGAGGTCAAATAATACCAGGTCACGGTCAGGTCAAAGGTCAAAATCGACGTATTTGAGTTTATGGGCCATACTTACCATCCCCTTCTATTACGACCATCATCACCCAAAGTGCTGCCAAAGGTATGATACACATCCCCCATTAGTTAAACTGAGATTGTTGGTCAAGGTCAAGGTCAGGTCACAAAAGGTCACTATGCTCAGAATATATACGAACGTCATGCAACACATGTTTTATGAGTTATTTTCCACGTAAAATTCGATAGTGATAGTCATTTTACCACCTGACTTCATTTACGTCAAGTTAATGTCAAGTTCAGGCCAAGTTCAGGTCACTGAAGGTTAACATTTTACATTTATGAATATAAATACAAAAGACATGTGTTTAGATCAGTTTTGTCTCAGAAATACAGTGGTGGCATTTATTTGTCGGTATCTGGTCAATAAAAGCCAAAAAACGTAATTGCAAAATATGATAAATATGTTAGCACTAGTGTTTTACTATGTGTCATGTCTTATCCCATGTTTATCCCTTTATTGACTCAGAACTGTAAAACCACATTCGTGTGGATTGTTCGTGATTATACAATACAATACAATGACGTCATCAGTTACCCATACCTTAGATGTTATAAATCAGTCAAAAATGATGTCATTCTGAAATTTGGTATGGTAGTTTCCCATGTGTGGAAATGTGATTTTCTTGGCATTTCCCCCCCCCCCCCAAAAAAAAAAATGTGGGGGGGTAAAAAAAATCGAAATCAGAGATAGACATGTTGTAGCCCTTCACGTTTTCTATCTTGTGACGTTTTTTGATTGCATTTTTGTCCAAATATGGCACTTGTACGGTCTGTTAAGGTTTAGCTGATTTGTGTGTAAAACTCGTGTGTAGACGTCACCAAATTCGCTATAACTCGAAATTTTTCGACGAAATTGCTTTCTTTTTTACAGAAGACGTCAAATCGATGTAGAAGAATGCACCCGAAGTTTCAAGTTCATGGCGCTATTGGTTTTTGAGCTATTGCAAAAATTAATCAGCGGGCGACGTTAAACGCCCCCCCCCCCCCCCCAGTCAATAGCGTGTTAAGCTTCGGTTGTTAATAAGTAGTATGCCTCCCTCCTCTAGCTTCTGATTGAGTGACCAGTTGACCTCCCCCCAGGTCTGAGTTCTGATGTGATGTTGAGTGTGCATCCGGGCCACCTGCCTGACCGGCCGCTATGTGTATCTGTGTCAACAGAATGGCCTCCGCTCTGTTCTGGTGCCTGCTGCTGGCCGGCGCCGGCGTCAGTGTCGCTGCACCCGACTTCTATTCAGCCTGGTGTCCCTGCAAACTGCAGGAAGAGTGTCCCGTCCCCTACGGTAGCTTCTTCGACGACATTACCGTCTTCGGCCAGGTGCCGCCATGTAAAAAGTTCAACTTCGTCCGCTGCTGCTCGGTTAGCGACATCCCGGAGGGTTTTGACCTGGAGCGTCCCGCGGTGTACCTGCCGCGGCCGGTGGCGGCGCTGGCTGACCACCAGCAGAGCCTGCTGTTCTCAGTAGCGGCGGCGCCGGCGGCCGCCCGGGGCCTGGACCTGCAGGACGTGGAGAAGCGGCAGGACGTCATCGACTTCAAGGCGGCGCAGCAGATGCTGAAGCGCGACATCGCCAACGGCATCGACAACCCGAACCCACCCTGCGGCTGCTACTCGGCCGGCACGTGTCCGGCCCGCTACGCTACGCCTTCGACCGGCCGCGACATCGGCTGTCTGCCCGGCTACGACACGTGCTGCTTCCTGGACGACCCGTGGCCCAACTACCAGGTGACCAACCTTACCATCAACGCGCCCTGCTCAATCAAGGAGGCGTGCTCACGCTTCTTCGGCATATCTCCGTTCGACATCTCGTCGTTCGGGCCGCTGGAGCCGTGCTACCTCGGCCAAAACCGGTGTCTGGACTACCTGCAGGAGGGCACCGGCGTGACGCCGACGGTGGTGAAGCCGACCACGAAACGGCCGACGACTACCCAGCGTCCGGTCAGCCGACCCCCGACCACCAGCCGGCGGCCCGTCACCACGTACCGCACAACCAGCCGGAGGCCCGTCACAACGTACCGCACAACCAGACGGAGGCCCGTCACAACGTACCGCACAACCAGCCGGCGGCCCGTCACAACCAGCCGGAGGCCCACGACCACGCCGTACTTCACCACGACCCAGGAGCCGGAGCCGGAGCTGCCCGGCGGCAGCAGTAGCATCATCATCAGCGGCGCCTACCTGCCGCCGTCACGCGACTTCGGCAGCGCCGCGGACCGGGCTGAGCCGGCCGGACTGGAGCTCCAGCTGCCCTTCTGAGCGGCGCCGCGGACCGGGCAGAGCCGGCCGGACTGGAGCTCCAGCTGCACTTCTGAGCGGCGCACTGCTGAGGGGGTGGCGGACGCGGGGAACAGGTCACAGCCAGAGAGCTGCAGGATGGTGGGGAGGGGTGAGGATGGTGGGGATGTGAGGCAGGAGGGAACACCCGAGGAAAGAGGAGAATATTGAGTTACGTGCAAATATATAAATGGAGGCCAGTTGAGTGGCTAAAGCATGGCGAAGGGCTGAATCAAGCTAAAACTTATCGCAGATAACAGGATCAGGTGAACAGGTTCCCTGCTAAAGAGGCAGAGGCAAGGCATGGGATCAGACGACGCAGCGTGAGTACCAGACGTTACCAGTACCAGACGCAGCCTGCCAGTCGACTTCCCCGCGTCGGTAGTCCGGTTAACGTTCACCGTGCGGGGCCAGCTGTGCCCGCTGGTTGTTCCGTGTCAACACGGAGTCTCTGCCAGAGACCAACTGGTCTCTGCGTTTGCTGCGTGTGTGTGTGTGTGTGTGTGTGTGTGTGTGTGTGTGTGTGTGTGTGTGTGTGTGTGTGTGTGTGTGTGTGTGTGTGTGTGTGTGTGTGTGTATGTGCATGTGTGTGTGTGTGTGTGTGTATATGTGTGTGTGTATGTCGCGCGCGCGAGCACGTCTGTTGTGTGTGTTTACGTGTCCCCTGAGGACTGTATCAGATTGAGCGGCCGGCGTCGGACGGCTGCCGCCCGGCGTGTCGCCGCCGCGTCGCCCGCCGCCTCGTGCGCCGCCAGGGCGAGATATCGGCGCCGCTTGTTTTGTTTCTCAACGACGTAATACAGTGTGGGTATGTAAGGATGTTTTCCCGGGGAGCGATAACATCGCCTCAGACAAGATCATTAATATGCATTGACTCAGTCGGCGGCATCGGTCCCCTAGCTGGGTCACTGGGTCAACTGGTTGATTTTGCAACGAAATGCAGATCGAAATATGGATGTGACAAAACATGTTACCTACGATCACACATATGAGCAAGTCATAGATCACGAGTCAGATGCCAGCGAAAAAACATGTCTATTGATCGCATTGTTAAGCGAACATCCATCATGTCAGACAGCCAGATTCATGACGCGGGTTGACAGCCAGACTGATGTTCTCGTTCATGGACTGTGAAGCGTCACAATCTCTGTTACCCATGGTCCAGGTCACACCGGCCCTGACCCTAGCCTACAGAGTACAGACACACGTCTCAGTTCAGGCCACCCGGCACCCGCCACACCGCATCGTCACTATTGCGCCACACGAGTCTGAAACTCAGATACAAATCGTAAGCACCAGGTACCACAGCGCCATGGAGCAGGAGTAAAAAAGGGTAAAATTTGCTACCAACTGTATCTCACGGAGCCTAATTTTGCTACACTTTTCATCGAAGCTACTTTTTTTTGTCGAGTTGCTACGTTTCCACTTCTGTCGACTGCAAATGTGTATCTATATTACTATAAGAACAGAATCCGTCTGTCATTCTGTCCGCCAACATCAGTCGTGTCCATGTTGCGACGACGTGCGGACCAAACGGTGCGTCGCAGGCGGGTGAAATTTTGGCACGCCACGCGGCCCCGTCCAACGGTGTGCGGTGACTAGAAAAATCTTAGGTGGGACGTTCGTGGCGCACGTGGCACGAGCGGCAAAAACTACTTTTTCCCCATTGACTCAACACGTGGAAAAACCGGAGCAAAATGCTGAAAAGCGCGAAACACGATCCCATCCCAGGTCCATATCTCGGCAGCCATCAGTCCGATCGGCATGCGACAAACGCAGGCGTGTAGAGAAATTCACGGGCTGGCGTATGCAATGTGGTTCGGCGAGCAGCGCGTGGCGGGTGCAAAGTTAATCGTTCCACAAACGCAAATCACGCCTTTATGTCGTCCTTCACGATTTAATTTAGTGCTCCGAACCTATGAGACTTGAAGCGATGAAACAAACGTAATTTTGCAGGTCCATGCACCGTCTCTATCGTGCATGAAAACCGAAGCTTTCTCTTAATTATTGAATAGCTTAATTTGGCTTGGAATATATAAATTTGCCATTTTATAATATTGATTTCATCACACCGCCATATCGTCACTAACGGAGGGCAGTGGACAATACAAAATATACAGCTTTAAAGCGCAATCAATTCTGACAAATAACCACCCAAAATTGATTCATATTGACTAACATGAACGTTATAATGTCAGTGTTAATATAACGCTTTCAGACCATTTTTTTATTTGGCGTTCTAAAGCATTGCATCGAAATATTTCGCTCCAGATCGTCGGCGTCGTCAAAATATCGGCATAGTGAAAGCATGCTAAGCAAAATACGAACCTCCGTGCGGCGGATTTCAAATTGACGCATATTTAAATTCCGCACTGTTTAAGGTGGCCGTCCACTGCGCACACACGCCTAACGACCTAACGGCCGAATTTCAGGACGCGCCGACTGCGCGCCGACTACGCGCCGACTACGCGCGTAGTACCGGCCTAACGACCGAATTATGCACCGAATGTGAGACGCCATGACTGACCAAAAGTGTATTAAAATGCGCAAGTTTTAGGTATTACTGAAGTTAAAAAACGTTTTAGGTTAATTATTTATGCGTACCACGGATATGTTAGTAATATTTAACCCTAAAGCACGTGCAATAAGGCGAATACAAATCATAAATGCCTCAAAGCTTTTAAGTTCTTGAGCCGGCACTAAGGTCACGTAAATAAGCAGAAATATAAACAAACCATTCAACGTTCTGTAAATTGGAGAATTAGGAGAAATAGGCGTGTACATTTGTGTTGCTGTGGCCACATGTTTTGAATAATTTCAGCAAAAATAAAGTAGCGTTCTACTACGGAGAAGACAGCTTCCGAAGATTATCGCCATAAATAACATTGTTGTTCACTACAATACAAAGTTTGAAGCCCTGGAAACACCAATGCTATGGTAGGGTTATGACATTTACCTACTTCACAGCGCGAAATGATGTACTTCTCGTAAAATTTGCCATAAGATCTTCCAGGTGCAGCGTGCAGGTAAGCTTTCTTCACGCCTAACGACCGAAAAGTTCAGCATTTCCAACTTCTGCGCGCCTACTCAGCGCCGAATGACGCGCCGACAACGCGCCGAAAAAGTCAGCTGAACACGCCTAATCGCGCATTCGGTCGTTAGGCGACA
This sequence comes from Chirona hameri, assembly GCA_036785665.1. Classification (NCBI taxonomy): domain Eukaryota; kingdom Metazoa; phylum Arthropoda; class Thecostraca; order Balanomorpha; family Balanidae; genus Chirona; species Chirona hameri. The sequence continues at coordinate 83,359 of JAXIVJ010003211.1, read as the reverse complement.
AGTCAGCGCGCTTCCCATAGGCCCCCATGTTAAATTCAGCCGTTAGGCGATTAGGCGAGTGCAGTGGACGGCGACCTTTATTGTAAAGCCTACCCGATATTGGTGATGTTCGCAACGAGTACGGTAAACGGATACGGGTACGGGATACGGGTACGGGATACGGGTACGGGATACGGGTACGAGAACGGGATACGGGTACGAGTACAGGATACGGGTACGGGTACGGGTACGGGTAAGGGTACGGGTACGGGTACGGGTACGGGTTACGTGTACGGGATACGGATACGGGTACGGGATACGGGTACGGGATACGGGTGCGGGATACGGGATACGGGATACGGGATACGGGATACGGGATACGGGATACTGGTATGGGATACGTTTACGGGATACGGGATACGGGTACGGGATACGGGTACGGGATACGGGTACGGGATACGGGTACGGGATACGGGTACGGGATACGGGTACGGGATACGGGTACGGGATACGGGGTACGGGATACGCGTACGGGATACGGATACGGGTAAGGGATACGGGTGCGGTATACGGGTACGGGATACGGATGCAGGTACGGGATACGGGTACGGGATACGGGTACGGGATACGGGTACGGGATACGGGTACGGGATACGGGTACGGGATACGGGTACGGGATACGGGTACGGCAACGAAATACGGGATACGCGATCAAGATACCGAAGCGTGATATAGTAATGGAATACGGGAACGGGATAAGAGAATGTGGAAACGGGATACGGGAATGGAGAAACGTGATACAGAAGTGGGAGAACAGGATACGGGAATGGGGGAACGGAACAAGGGGACAGGATAGAGACGGGAACGAGACAGAGACGGGAACGGGACAGGGACGGGGACGGGAACGGGGACGGGGACGGGGACGGGGACGGGGACGGGAACGGGGACGGGGACGGGGACGGGGACGGGGACGGGGACGGGGACAGGGACGGGGACGGGGACGGGGACGGGGACGGGGACGGGGACGGAAACGGGACAGGGACGGGACAGGGACAGGCACAGGAACGGGACATCAACGGGACATCAACGGGACAGGAACGGGACAGGAACGGGACAGGAACTGGACAGGAACGGGACAGGAACTGGACAGGAACTGGACAGGAACTGGACAGGAACTGGACAGGAACTGGACAGGAACTGGACAGGAACTGGACAGGAACTGGACAGGAACTGGACAGGAACTGGACAGGAACTGGACAGGAACTGGACAGGAACTGGACAGGAACTGGACAGGAACGGGACAGGAACTGGACAGGAACGGGACATCAACGGGACAGGAATGGGACAGGGACAGGAACGAGACAGGGATCAGGACAGGGACGGGCCCGGGCACGGAACTGAAACGGAATGGGACAGGACATGGACGAGAACAGGACGGGAAGGGGACGGGGACGAGGAGCAGGGCGAGGACGAGGACGAGGACAAGGACGAGGTCGAGGACAAGGACGAGGACGGGGACGGGGACGGGGACGGGGACGGGGACGGGGACGGGGACGGGGACGGGGACGTGGACGGGGACGGGCACGGGGACGGGCACGGAACTGAAACGGAACGGGACAGGACATGGACGAGAACAGGACGGCGACGGGGACAGGGACGGAGACAGGGACAGGGACGGGGACGGGGACGGGGACGGGGACGGGGACGGGGACGGTCACGGGACGCGGGTCATGGACAGGGATGGCGACGGGGACAGGGACGGGGACGGGGACGGGGACGGGGACGGGGACGGGGACGGGGACGGGGACGGGGACGGGGACGGGGACGGGGACGGGGACGGGGACGGGGTTTGGGGACGGACGGGGACAGGGACGGAAACGGGACAGGGACGGGACATGGACAGGAACGGGGCAGGGATCAGGACAGGGACGGGCACGGGCACGGAACTGAAACGGAACGGGACAGGACAGGGACGGGGACGGGGACGGGGACGGGGACGGGGACGGGGACGGGGACGGGGACGGGGACGGGGACGGGGATGGGGATGGGGACGGGGACGAGGACGGGGACGGGGACGGGCACGGGGGCGGTGGTCGGGGACGGGGACGGGGACGGGAACGGGACGGGAACGGGACGGGAACGGGACAGGAACGGGACGGGAACGGGACGGGAACGGGACGGGAACGGGACGGGAACGGGACGGGAACGGGACGGGAACGGGACGGGACGGGACGGGACGGGACGGGACGGGACGGGACGGGACGGGACGGGAACGGGACGGGACGGGACGGGAACGGGACGGGACGGGACGGGGACGGGGACGGGGACGGGGACGGGGACGGGGACGGGGACGGGGACGGGGACGGGGATGGGGATGGGGACGGGGACGAGGACGGGGACGGGGACGGGCACGGGGGCGGGGACGGGGACGGGGACGGGGACGGGAACGGGACGGGAACGGGACGGGAACGGGACGGGAACGGGACGGGAACGGGACGGGAACGGGACGGGACGGGACGGGACGGGAACGGGACGGGACGGGACGGGACGGGACGGGACGGGGACGGGGACGGGGACGGGGACGGGAACGGGACGGGACGGGACGGGAACGGGACGGGACGGGACGGGACGGGACGGGACGGGACGGGACGGGACGGGACGGGACGGGACGGGACGGGACGGGACGGAATGTAAAGCACACACGCAATTGTTTATGTTCTAAAAACGACAACAACGGCAACATATTTGGGGCGCAGGATATGTGAACTTGATACGGGAATAGACACAGGAACATGATACGGGAACGGGACACGGGAATTAAATATTGGCACGGTACAGGTACGGGAATTGGACAAGGCCGGGAACGTACTGCCAACGCAGTGATAGCAAGCCTCCAGAACGTATTGGAACCAAAGACCACAAACGTATAAATGCATAAATCGTTTTGTTCTCGCTCAGTGAAGCGAGCGCCAAAGGCGCTTGTCTATATTACTATAAGAACAGAATCCGTCTGTCATTCTTCCTGTCTTTCTGTCCGCCAACATCAGTCGTGTCGTCGTTGCAACGCCGTGCAGGCCAAACGGTGCGTCGCAGGCGGGTGAAATTTTGGCACGCCACTCGGCGCCGTCCAACGGTGTGGGGTGACTTGGAAAATCACAGGTGGGACGTTCGTGGCGCACGTAGCACGAGCGGTAAAAACTACTTTTTCCCCGTTGACTCAACACGTGGAAAAACCGGAGCAAAATGTGTCAAAAATGCTGAAAAGCACGAAACACGATGCCATCCCAGGTCCATATCTCGACAGCCATCAGTCCGATCGGCATGCAACAAACACAGGCGTGTAGAGAAATTCACGGGCTGGCGTATGCAATGTGGTTCGGCGAGCAGCGCGTGGCGCGTGCAAAGTTAATCGCTCCACAAACGCAAATCACGCCTTTATGTCGTCCTTCACGATTTAATTTAGTGCTCCGAACCTATGAGACTTGAAGCGATGAAACAAACGCAATTTTGCAGGCCCATGCACCGTCTCTATCGTGCATGAAACCGGAGCTTTCTGTTAAATATCGAATAGCTTAATTCGGCCTGGAATATATAAATTGACCGTTTTAGCATATTTATTTCATCACACCGCCATATCGTCAATAACTGAGGGCGGTGGAAAATACAAAAATACGCAGCTGTAAAGCGCAATGAATTCTGACCAATAACCACCCAAAATATATTCATATTGACAAACATGAACGTGATAATGTCAGTGTTAATATAACGCTTTCAGACCATTTTTTTGTTCGGCGTTATAAAGCATTACATCAAAATATTTCGCTCCAGATCGTCGGCGTCAGCAAAATCTCGGCGTAGTGAAAAGCATGGTAAGCAAAAAACGAACCTCCGTTCGGCGGATTTCAAATTGACGCATATTTAAATTGCGCACTGTTTATTGTAAAGCCTACCCGAGATTGGTAATGTTTGGAACGAGTACGGGACGGGAACGGGATTCGGGAACAGGACTCGGGAACGGGATTCGGGAACGGGATTCGGGAACGGGATTCGGGAACGGGATTAAGGAACGGGATTCGGGAACGGGATTACGGGGATGGGGACGGGGACGGGGACGGGGACGGGGACGGGGACGGGGACGGGGACGGGGAAACGGGACAGGGACGGGACAGGGACGAGAACAGGACGGGACGGGGACGAGGATGGGGACGGGGACAGGGAAGGGGACGGGGACGGGGACGGGGACGGAGAAGGGGAAGGGGAAGGGGAAGGGGAAAGGGACGGAGACGGGGACGGGAACGGGGACGGGGACGAGGACGAGGACGAGGACGAGGACGAGGACGAGGACGAGGACGAGGACGAGGACGAGGACGAAGACGAGGACGGGGCCGGGGACGGGGACGGGGACGGGAACGGGGACAGGGACGGGGACAGGAACTGGACAGGAACGGGACAGGGGCGGGCACGGGAACGGAACTGAAACGGTAACGGGACAGGAAAGGGACGAGAACAGGACGGGACGGAGACAGGGACGGGGACGGGGACAGGACGAGGACAGGGACGTGACGGGACAAGGATGGGACAGGAAAGGGACAGGAACGGGACAGGAACGAGACAGCAACGGGACAGGAACGGTACAGGACCGGGACAGGAACGGAACAGGAACGGGACAGGGACGGGCAAGGGAACGGGGACAGGGACGGGGACGGGGACGGGGACGGGGATGGGGACGGAACGGGAACGGGACGAGAACGGGACGGGACAGGGACGGGCACGGGAACGGGCACGGGAACGGAACTGAAACGGTAATGGGACAGGACAGGACGGGACGGGGACAGGGACGGGGACGGGGAAGGGGACGGGGAAGGGGACAGGGAAGGGGACAGGGACGGGGACGGGGACAGGGACAGGGACAGGGACGGGAACGGGACGGGAACGGGACGGGAACGGGACGGGAACGGGACGGGAACGGGACGGGAACCGGACGGGAACCGGACGGGAACGGGACGGGAACGGGACGGGAACGGGAACGGTACGGGGACGGGAACGGAACGGGACGGGAACGGGACGGGAACGGGACGGGATCGGGACGGGAACGGGAACGGAACGGGAACGGGACGGGAACGGAACGGGAACAGGACGGGAACGGAACGGAACGGGGACGGGAACGGGAACGGGAACGGGACAGGAACGGGACAGGAACGGGACAGGAACGGGACAGGGATCAGGGCAGGGATTGGCACGGGCACATAACTGAAACGGGAACGCGACAGGACAGGGACGAGAACAGGACGGGACGGGGACGAGGACGGGAACAGGACGGGAACGGGACGGGAACGGAAAGGGACGGGAACGGAAAGGGACGGGAACGGGAATGGGAACGGGACGGAACGGGACGGAACGGGACGGAAACGGGACGGGAACGGGACGGGAACGGGACGGGAACGGGACGGGACGGGAACGGGACGGGACGGGAATGGGAACGGGACGGAACGGGACGGAACGGGCACGGGAACGGAACTGAAACGGTAACGGGACAGGACAGGGACGAGAACAGGACGGGACGGGGACAGGGACGGGGACGGGGACAAGGACGGGGACAGGGACGGGGACAGGGACAGGGACGGGGACAGGGACGGGGACGGGAACGGGAACGGGAACGGAACGGGACGGGAACGGAACGGGGACGGGACGGAAGCGGGACGGGAACGGGACAGGGATCAGGGCAGGGATTGGCACGGGCACATAACTGAAACGGGAACGCGACAGGACAGGGACGAGAACAGGACGGGACGGGGACGGGAACGGGAACGGGACGGGGACAGGAACGGAACGAGACGGGAACGGGACGGGAACGGGACGGGAACGGCACGGGAACGGAAAGGGAGGGGAACGGGAACGGAAACGGAACGGGAACGGGACGGGAACGGAACGGGACGGGAACGGGACGGGACGGAACGGAACGGAACGGAACGGAACGGAACGGAACGGAACGGAACGGGACGGGACGGGACGGAACGGAACGGAACGGAACGGAACGGAACGGGACGGGACGGGACGGGACGGGACGGGACGGGACGGGAACGGGACGGGACGGGACGGGACGGAATGTAAAGCACACACGCAATTGTGTATGTTCTAAAAACGACAACGACGGCAACATATTTCGGGCGCAGGATATGTGAACGTGATACGGGAATAGACACAGGAACATGATCGGGAACGGTACAGGTACGGGAATTGGACAAGGCCGGGAACGTACTGTAACCCAGTGAAAGCAAGCCTGCAGAACGTATTGGAACCAAAGACCACAAACGTATAAATACATAAATCGTTTTGTTCTCGCTCAGCGAAGCGAGCGACAAAGGCGCTTGGCTCTATGCCTTATCATCCAATTTCTATTCAAAAGCGCTTCTATTCAAAGGCGCTTGGCTCTATACCTTTCCATCCAAACGGAACGGTTAAATATTTTATAGCTCAATTCGGCCTGGAATGTATAAAATGGCCGTTTTAGAATATTTATTTCATCACACTGCCATATCGTCAATAACGGAAGGCGGTGGACAATAACAAAATATACAGCTGGAAAGCGCAATCAATTCTGACCAATAACCATCCAAAATATATTCATATTGATTAACATGAACGTGATAATGTCAGTGTTAATATAACGCTTTCAGACCATTTTTTATTCGGCGTTATAAAGCATTACATCGAAATATTTCGCTCCAGATCGTCGGCGTCGGCAAAATCTCGGCATAGTGAAAGCATGCTAAGCAAAATACGAACCTTCGTGCGGCGGATTTCAAATTGACGCATATTTAAATTCCGCACTGTTATTGTAAAGCCTAACCGAGATTGGTAAAGTTTGGAACGAGTACGGGACGGGAACGGGATTCGGGAACGGGATACGGGATACGGGATACGGGATACAGGATACGGGATTCGGGAACGGGATACGGGATTCGGGAACGGGATACGGGATTCGGGATACAGGTACGGGAACGAGATACAGGATACGCGATCAAGATGCAGAAGCGTGATACAGGAATGGGATACGTGAACGGGGTAAGAGAATGGGGAAACGGGATACGGGAATGGGGGAACGTGATCCAGAAGTGGGAGAACGGGATACGGGAAAGGGGGAACGTGATACAGAAGTGGGAGAACGGGATATGGGAATGGGAACGGGCCAAGGGGACGGGAGAGGGACGAAAACGGGACGGACGGGGACGGGGACGGGGACGGGGACGGGGACGGGGACAGGGACGGGGACGGGGACGGGGACGGGGACGGGGACGGGGACGGGGACAGGGACAAGGACGGAGACGGGAACGGAGACGGGGACCGGACCGGGAAAGGGACAGGAACGGGACAGGAACGGGGCAGGAACTGGACGGGAACTGGGACGGAAACGGGACAGGAACGGAACGGGAACGGAACGGGACGGGATCGGGACGGGAACGGAACGGGAACGGGAACGGGACGGGAACGGGACGGGAACGGGACGGGGACGGGAACGGGACGGGAACGGTACGGGAACAGGACGGGAACGGGACAAGAACGAGACGTGAACGGGACGGGAACAGGACAAGAACGAGACGGGAACGGGACGGGAACGGAACGGGAACGGGACGGAGACGGGAACGGGACGGAACGGGACGGAACGGGACGGAACGGGACGGAACGGGACGGAACGGAACGGGACGGGACGGAACGGGACGGAACGAGACGGAACGGGACGGAACGGGACGGAACGGGACGGAACGGGACGGAACGGTACGGAACGGGGCGGGACTGAACAGGACGGGAACGGGACGGGAAAGGGAACGGAACGGGATCGGGACGGGAACGGGACGGGAACGGGACGGGAACGGGACGGGAACGGGCCGGGAACGGGACGGGAACGGGACGGGAACGGGACGGGAACGGGACGGGAACGGGACGGGAACGGGACAAGAACGAGACGTGAACGGGACGGGAACGGGACAAGAACGAGACGGGAACGGGACGGGAACAGAACGGGAACGGGACGGGACTGAATGCAAAGCACACTCGCAATTGGTTAAGTTCGAAAAACGGCAAGAACCGCAACATATTTGGGGAACAGGATATGTGAACGTGGTACGGGAATACACAGGAACATGATACGGGAACGGGAAACGGGAATGAAATATTGTAACGGTACAGGTACGGGAATTGGGCAAGGACGGGAACGTACTGCCAACCCAGTGATGGCAAGCCTGCAGAACGCATTTCAACCAAAGACCACAAACGTATAAATGCATACATCGTTTTGTTCTCGCTCAGCGAAGCGAGCGCCAAAGGCGCTTGTCTATATTACTATAAGAACATAATCCGTCTGTCATTCTTTCTGTCTTTCTGTCCGCCAACATCAGTCGTGTCGTCGTTGCAACGACGTGCAGGCCAAACGGTGCGTCACAGGCGGGGGAAATTTTGGCACGCCACTCGGCGCCGTCCAACGGTGTGGGGTGACTTGGAAAATCTCAGGTGGGACGTTCGTGGCGCACGTGGCACGAGTGGCAAAAACAACTTTTTCCCTGTTGACTCAACACGTGGAAAAACCGGAGCAAAATGTGTCAAAAATGCTGAAAAGCGCGAAACACGATGCCATCCCAGGTCCATATCTTGACAACCATCAGTCCGATCGGCATGCGACAAACGCAGGCGTTTAGAGAAATTCACGGGCTGGCGTATGCAATGTGGTTTGGCGACCAGCGCGTGGCGCGTGCAAGGTTAATCGCTCCACAAACGCAAATCACACCTTTGTGTCGTCCTTCACGATTTAATTTAGTGCTCCGAACCTATGAGACTTGAATAGCTGAAACAAACGTAATTTTGCAGGCCCATGCACCGTTTCTATCATGCATGAAAACCGAAGCTTTCTGTTAAATATGGAATAGCTTAATTGGGTCTGGAATATATAAATTGGCCGTTTTAGAATATTTATTTCATCACACCGCCATATCGTCAATAACGGAAGGCGGTGGACAATACAAAAATATACAGCTGGAAAGCGCAATCAATTCTGACCAATAACCACCCAAAATATATTGATATTGATAAACATGAACGTGATAATGTCAGTGTTAATATAACGCTTTCAGACCATTTTTTATTCGGCGTTATAAAGCATTACATCAAAATATTGCGCTCCAGATCGTCGGCGTCGGCAAAATCTCGGCATAGTGAAAGCATGCTAAGCAAAATACGAACCTCCGTGCGGCGGATTTCAAATTGACTGTTTATTGTATTGTTATTGTTATTGTTAAATTCCGCACTGTTTATTGTAAAGCCTACCCGATATTGGTGATGTTCGCAACGAGTACGGTAAACGGATACGGGTACGGGATACGGGTACGGGATACGGGTACGGGATACGGGTACGGGATACGGGTACGGGATACGGGTACGGGATACGGGTACGGGATACGGGTACGGGATACGGGTACGGGATACGGGATACGGGTACGGGTACGGGTACGGGTACGGGCTACGGGTACGGGTAAGGGTACGTGTACGGGTACGGGTACGGGAGACGGTACGGGAGACGGTACGGGTACGGGTACGGGATACGGGATACGGGTACGGGCATCGGGTACGGGATACGGGTACGGGGTACGGGTACGGGTACGGGGTACGGGGTACGGGGTACGAGTACGGGGTACGGGTACGGGGTACGGGGTACGTGGTACGGTTACGGGATACGTGTACGGGATACGGATACGGGATACGGATACGGGATACGGATACGGGATACGGGTACGGTATACGGGTACGGGATACGGGTACAGGATACGGGATACGGGTACGGGATACGGGTACAGGGTACAGGGTACAGGATACAGGTACGGGATACGGGTACGGGATACGGGAACGGGATACGGGTACGGCAACGAAATACGGGATACGCGATCAAGATACAGAAGCGTGATATAGGAATGGAATACGGGAACGGGATAAGAGAATGTGGAAACGGGATACGGGAATGGAGAAACATTACCTTTCCTATTTTCGAGGTGTGCAAACAGTCATGAGCCACTTTGTTTCATGTAATGTCTGAATTAACTGTTGTTGTACAACTTCCAAAGCATTATATTAAAATGAAAGCAAGCATCAGTAACAACTAATTACTTCCTTCACATAAGGTCTGAAGCTGTCACTGGTTTTGACGATCAGGTCTTCCTACAACAGTCCCTCCACACCTGCATGATCTGCTTCAGTGACTGTGATGTGGTGCTTCATTGACTCAAAGTTGGGGTGGGAGGTATACTGTGCCCACTGGCCACTGCTGCAAACATGTCACAGAGTGTAGTCCAGCTGGTTTTTGAATTTGGACATACTTCATTATAAATGTGCTGTTACATAAGCAACAATACTGAATGGCTCATTGTGCAAGTCATGTATTGATCTGATATTAGCATGTAATGCCTGATGCCTTTCTTTGTGTGGTGCATTGATGGCTGTTTTTTGCAGGCATTATTGTACTTGATTTATTTGCTGTTAACCTGCCTTACAAATACTCACCATGTCACTACAGCCACATTTCCAAAGTTAAGCTTCCTTCATTGCTAAACCCTCCATCAGTATCATGTTTTCAGTAGCATGTATCGGGTATCATGTTTTCAGTGTGATGAAACTGTTGCTGAAACCCATCCTCTTCTTATCAGCCTTCCGGAGACCCCCATCCCGATCCTGGTGCATGACGCCAACCCGGACCTGGGGGCTGACCTGGCGCCTTCCGCCGACCTGGCGCCTTCCGCCGACCCGGCGCCTTCATCCGTCCTGGTGGCCGTCGCCGACCCGTCGCCTTCCGCCGACCTGGGGGCCGTCGCCGACCCGGCGCCTTCCACCGTCCTGGGAGCCGTCGCCGACCCGGCGCCTGACACCGCCATGACGCCTGCCGCCGACCCGGCGTCTGACTGTACTCCGGTTCGATCTCGCTGGTGAGTGGAGCAAATCAAGGTTGAGGGACAGTCTCACAGCTTACAAATGTTTTAACATGTGTTATGTTTGTCTATGATGCTTCAGTTGTTTGAATTCAGTTGAATTCAGAATACATTTGTGAGATTTAAACTTTAGAAGCACTTCATACTACCATATCTCGATCAAGATAGTTCAGAAAACAGAATGGGGTTGGGGATAATTTTGTAAGGTACCAATATTTTGGGTTAATAAAAACAAGGCTAATTTGTAATAATGTAAATTTAAACAAAAATTCATACAAAATCGGAATGAACTCAGAAATGAATAAAAACTAAAACAATTAAGCTCATGGACATGATCCTTGTAGTTGTGACGTCACGACCATAGTGAAAATAAAAAGTGCCATCACAAATCACTATGGTCGTGACGTCGCAAACAAAATCAAGAATGTTAATAACTAAAATACGAGAAGTTAGGAGGTAGTTTTTGGACAGAAGGCAGTCTTAGATGTGTGTGAGAAGTACATTGAAAAATCGGGAAAATACGCTTAACTTTGTATGCGTTAAACCCCGCTACCTGTCCCCAACCCCATTGTGAGCTCCTTCAGCAGACATTGCGGCACTAGTCAATTAAGGAATATTGAAAAAAGGCTTAGTGAAACCAATTACATCGTCCGGATATCCTTGATTTACAGGCACACATTTATTATGCCATAAAATGTAGCAACTTTGTCCTGTATGCACCTTGCAGCTGTGTATTTATTTGGTGTTTGGTTTTATTTGCTTTGCTACTGAAAGGGAATTGGTCACCTTGAAAGTTGTCTTGAAATTCAACCATACGGTACATCTTGAGCTCAAAACTACGAATATGACTTTGGTTTGGACAACTGATGGATATATGTGGAGAAAGAAGTAAGTTCCTCTCTGTATTTCACGAGAAATCGTAGATAGCAGCTGGCGTTCTGGCTCCGTCTGACGCCAAGTACAGTCTCTGACAAGGGGCCGCCCGGAACCGCGGACATGAAACCGGGCCCACTAGTCCTGTGTCGAAATTACTTAACGTAGGGTCTAGGGAGGTAATTCTTTCACCACAACCCATTTTTAGATCTGCTCTACAAATCTGCTATCTCAGTCCAAAACCCCATGCTAAACGTGAACTATTCTCTTTAACAGATGTCATCTCATTTTGTATATAGGTACAATGTTGCTGATCAGCACATTATCAAAGACAGAGGTTGTTGCTGGCAGTTACCGGCTCAAAAGCATTCCAAAGCCAGTCCTTGTCATAATCCTATGTGTATTATATCCTCGTGTCCACTGCCTTGTTTCCCAGCCGTCCTACTCCTGCACAATGGGCCAGATCGCCTTCAAAATCGCTTTTAATTCAATGCGACTGCCAAGCACCACGATTTCGTGTCCCGGGGGGTTGTTTGGTGCCCTGAGTCCGATTCTGGAGTCTATTTTGACGTACAGTCAATAACAAAAGAACGTACCCCCATTCAACAATAGGTATCCCTGCTATGTCGATACCCCTGCCAAACTTCACTATTTCATGTTCTCAAAGGTTTCTTGGCACCCTGAGTCCGATTCTGTTGCCTATTTTGACGTACAGCTAATGACAAAAATATGGGCCCCACCCATCAGCAATAGGCCTCCCTGCACTGCCGACACAACTGCCGAACACCACAACGGCATTATTTCTGTTGTTATTTTGGTGCCTTGTGTCCGATTATGTTGCCTATTATGGCGCACAGTCGATATCAACAGTATGGACCCCTACCCACCAGTACCTAAGACGCCTTTGGCAATGAACGAGTGGGTGCGTTTATGCGCATGTACAGTAATACTGACGGTTGGGACCCTGGAATCAGGTTGGTAGTGGCGGTCCATCTCACACCAAATTTCAGCTCTGTTCTGAGCTGAAGACAGTTCTGAGCCGCACTTGTCTTCCAAGAAAGGAAACAGACTGTCAGTCGTAGCTTTTAGTGCACAGGCTTGGCGTTTGACCTGATCTGACCTGACATGTAGTAGCAGAAAATTACATTCAGCATATGATTTATTTCACCTTGAGCAATGCACATCGATCACAACATCGACAATCGCGACGCATTCACTTGCGAGCCACTACGTCCTCGACGCGCAACAGCGCGACAGCCTCGGCCGACAACCTCTTCCTGCTCTGCGCCCTCAGGCGAGCGCGCTTCGTCGCACCTGAGGAACTGATGACCGGGTCGCTTGTCACGAGATGGCGTTCGATCAGGCGGCGCACCTTGGTGGGGCGCGTTGGCGTAGCGGTTGTCTTCGTCAGGACGTACGCCAAGTCCACCCGTCCCTCTGAACTTGCCCGCCTCTTTGCGGCATGCAGCAGTTTGGCTGAAGTGTGCCGTGTCAGCTCTGCGGTCGCCCTCCTCTTCACATCGGCAGACCTGAGCGCCGAGAAATCCGGGACGGGTCGTCCTCGCGGCCTCGATGACAAAGCCGGCGTACTAGCTGGCTGAGGTGACGGCAATGGCGTTTTCTCCCATGCATCATCCAGCCAGTCCTGGTTCTCGTTGACAAAGCGCTCTCGGTGTCTGTTGGCGCGGCGCCAGAGGTGCTTCATTCGGCTCAGTAGTCGTCCCAGGTCAAGCTTGCAATCTTTTAACCTGTCGCCGGACAGTTCTGAGCCGCACTTGTCTTCCAAGAAAGGAATCAGACTGTCAGTCGTAGCTTTTAGGACACCTCCAAATCGCTCCACCTGCTCAAAAATTTCCAGTCTGGTCAGCTTGGTGCACATGGCGATGAATTTGGCGACAAACAAATGTTATGTACGTCAACACTTGAGCAGACAGCTGCACGCCGACCGCGACGGATGCTAGAACAATACTGCTGACGCCCCTGACGACACAAACGCCTAGATTCGGTAACCATGTTAACGCTTGCTGCGCACGTGCAGTGTCAGACACGGATCCTCCCTCTGTCATCCGATCCAGGGGATCATCCGATCGCAGCGCGAGCGCCAGGGGCCGGTAGTATGCAGCCCGGCCGCAGAGACCGGCCTCACGCGCCGTCAGCTGATTGCGGTGGCCGGAAGGGTACTACATGTGAACACTAAAACAGCGATTTATCAGTTTCGCGCAAATTTGCGCAAAAAGCTATGAAGTCCCATCATCAGGATGGTTTCGGGAAATACTGTGCTGAAAATCTCGCGTGGATACCCCTGCGCATTTTTTTGTAGCCCCCCTTGAACTTTAAGACCCCGTTCGCAGAAGGCATCCATTACATAGTCTCAATCAACTGCGATACAGGACCATCAAACCAACATTGGAACTGTGTTTGATAGTGTGTACCAAGAGCAAATGAACCAAGCAATCACGTGCCATGCCACTTGTCATTCAACAATGCAATTTTCTTCCGGTTACAGGCAATCGAAATCAGCATGCGTTCAGACCGCCGGAATGCGGTGGGACAGCGCCCGCGGAGTTGGTCGACTTTGGAAGCGGATTACTACCAGATCATCTTGTCTTTCGAAAAAAGCAATGTCACCATCAAATGGAGCGCTCCTTTCTAAATCGGAATCACCTGTTATAATAGGATTTATGAGAAGTTGACTGTTCTATTAAAAAGCGATTTTGAAGACGATCTGGCCCATTGTGTCCTGGGAGGAATCCTGGTGCTCCCAGCTCAGTGTCTGGGACTTCGCGCTGGACGTCATCTCCGCGGTAAGGAACACACCGCAGTTTTCATATTATTGATATAGGCGACTGCAATTAACCCGCGCACTGCAGGGGCTTTGCGCCGAACACGAACTGCAAGGGGGTTGATTTCCGCCACCTCCCCCCTGAGATCTCGAAAACTACGCTACGTAGCGAGAAACGGAAAACGGAATTTGATAGCTTGATACATGTTCTATCGAAAGTATTTCAGTAATGTTTTAGGTCAGGTCAAAATTGAGGTCACCAGAGGTCATCAAAGGTCAAATTTTCCAGTTTTTTCTGTTTTAGGACATCGCTCCAGAAATTCCCATATATCTCAGAAACTTTGCTAGTTAGAAACAAACCGAAAAAAAGCAAACGCCAGCCAGTGAAGGCTCAGGTCAAGGTCAAGTGGTGACCCAAGTAGAGCATGTTGCATATGGGAAGACGTGTCCGACGAGACAAACACATTGATGTCTGTGTCACTCCTCTATCTTCATTATGTCGAGAGTTATTGACAAAAAAAGTGATGGTGACCTCGCATGACCTCAAATGACCCAATAGGGGTCACTGAACAAAACTTACACTTGGATCATCAAGAATATCCTATATTAGCATGATCCAGAAGTAATTGGACTAATATCATACATATCCTTAGCATTTTTATATTTCCCCATTGACTTATTATGGGGAGGTTACGAAATTGACCTGACCTTAGGTCACCGATATCAAAATTCCGAGATAAACGAATTGTAAGTACTTATGCCCTCATGACATCCTGTAAGTTTCAAACTGATCGGTGAAAAACTCTGGCTTTGGCACAACTGCAAACATTTGTGTTGGTGGGGTCACTTCACCTGGGCTGGTGACCTGACCTGAGATGACCCGAGGTTATTTTTTTCTTCAAAGTCTGCTCAATTGATGTGACAGGTGTGCGAAAACCGTTTTTTCGCTACCTTTGAAAAACCTGGGGGGGCGGAAATCACCCCCCCCCCCCCTGCAGTGCGCGGGTTAACACATGCTTATGTGTGGGTAAGACTTATCAGTGTATATGTGTTTGCAAGCGGCAGACTTGTGATTGATTCCGCTTCAGCGGAATCGATTCCGATTCCATACCAAGCCAGATGGGTCCGATTCCGATTCCGATTCCAATAGATATTTTACTAGGGGAATCGATTCCGAATCCGATTTCAGAGCACCTAAAATTTTGATTCCGAATCCGATTCCATTGATTCCACTCTGCATACAAATGTCCGATCATATCTATATTTTGTACAAATGACATGAATGACACGAATGGTAATATTAAATATATTATACAGGTATATTTACTATGGCTATTTTGCTATAAAACTTCAAATAATTTCATGAATTTGTTGAAGAGCGTTGTATGTCTCCACCACAAAAGTAGAATTACTGATCATGTTTATTGACCCTCATTAGGCAAAAAATAATCGCTTATCGTTGCCTTATGTATCATGCATGCTCAAAGAAACAAATTGCCTCCAGGGAAGTTTAAATTCATGGTCAGAGTGATTTTTACGAAAATAAGACGGAATCACTTGAAATTGCCATTGATTCCGATCCGATTCCATAATTGTATAAACATGATTGACTCCACCTTGCCCGATGGAGTTGAAATTCGCCATACATTTCCTTCGCACTCTCTCGTTCATCGCCAACTACGGCGCCTTACTGGTGTAATATTTTAAACTGAAAAAAACAAGTTTTATGAGTACATTACTCGTTGTACTTGTTATAGGATACTTTAAAGCGCATGTACTTTCATGTGACATCACAATATTCATGTTCACAATATTCATGCTCACAATATTCATGTTCACAATATTCATGTTCACAATATTCATGTTCACAATATTCATGTTCACAATATTCTTGTGCTTTCTGTTCTCCACAGAGCGGGCTTTGTCCGAACACCGGTGCGGTGCCGCCTGTGGAAGGGCGACCTGATGAACTCGCGCAAGCGGCACAAGGCTGTCATGGACTCCAAGGCGGAACAGCTGGCGCGGCTGCGCCGCGAGCATGGCACGGCTAAGAAACGGTGGAGGCAGGAGAAGACGCGTCTGGAGGCCGAGCTGTGTGAGGCGAAGCGCGAGCTCGCTGAGCTGCGTCGCGCCGTCAGCGACGTACTTACGGACACGCAGGTCTCCCGGCTGCGGACCAAGAGCAAGGAAGCCTGGAGCGAAAAGGACATCGTACGCGCCCTCTCCATCCGCTGCGTGTCCCTCAAGTGCTACAGGTACCTGAGGGATAAGCTCCACTTCCCCCTGCCTGGACTGACCACGCTTCGAACCTGGACGAAGGCTTTCCAGACGCCGCCAGGACTGATCGACTGCTCGCTGAAGATCATGCGCAGCGTCCGAGACACCATCCCCGACATCGACCGCTACCTCGTCCTGAGCTTCGATGAGATGTACGTTGACTCGCGCCTCTGCTTCGACTCGACCGAGGACCGGGTCTACGGGCCGTGTAAGAACGTGCAAGTCCTGATGGTTCGCAGTCTTACCAGCCATTGGAAACAGCCGATCTTTTTCGCTTTCCGCCGCCGTGGAGACCATCGGCTACCTGGTCGTGGCCACGGTCTGCGACCTGTCGCCCACCAACCAAGGCTTCCTGTGGTCCGACCGTGGTCTCAAGATCAACCCGGAAGACGCGTGGTTCAGGCACCCGTACGATCCCAGCCGGTGAGTTCATGCTAGCTGCAATATTGTCATGTAACATGCATGTATTTGGCAATGTTACTGGTTTTGGATTGTAAGGTTGATATTTGAATAATTATTTCCAATTAATTGCCTCAGACTCAGAGGCCTACTTTTACTTACAGCATACGTTTAGTTTTGACACATATTTTCGTTGATAAAAATATACAGTGTGCCCACTTCGACGTGCCCATTCAATCACCTCTTCAACCGCAATTAAATTAAGAAAGTTACTTCTTTGGTTATATGTATTGTATATTTATGTATGTGTTTAAATGCGTGTGTATTGTGTATGTGATATATGTATGTGATAAACTCCGTTGCAGTAAGATCTACCCGTTCGCGGACGTTCCGCACCTCCTGAAACTCACGCGGAACCACGTTCTGGACCACGGGCTGCGCCTGCCACCACCGTCCAAAGCCATCGTCGACAGAAGCGTCTTCTTCAAACTTCTCAGCGTGGACGCCGCCGAGTTCCGACTGTGCCACAAGCTGACACAGAAGCACCTCACGGTACAACCCCCGTAGTTTCATGTTACCTAATTTATTACCCAACAAACAACAACAACTACGCTACGTAGCGAGAAGCGGAACACGGCATTTGATAGCTTGATACATGTTCTATCGAAAGTATTTCAGTATTGTTTTAGGTCAGGTCAAAGTTGAGGTCACCAGAGGTCATCAAAGGTCAAATTTTCCAGTTTAGTTAAAGTGTGTTATTTGCATATTGCAATGTATTTTATGATTTGCTGGCAGGTGGCGAACCAAGATCGCCAGCGCGTCTACCTGGCCGCTCAGACGAGTGAGACGGTAGGACGCGCCATACAGCACTGCCTGGGCGACGAGTACCGGGAACAGGCCGAGTTTGTCGTCGCCGTCGACCGCGCGTTCGACACGTTCAACTCGCGCCACCCCATGGACGTCAAGAAGCACCGCTGTGGTTTCGGTATGCCGGAGGCGTTCGACGAGCAGCATGACTCACTCATGCAGTTCACGAAGCTGGTGCGGGACCTCCGAGTGGGCTCACGCCAGACGCTGCTGCCCTTGCAGAAAGGCTTCCTGATGTCCTCGACCGCCCTCCGAGGCCTACACAGCGCGCTCTGCACACGGCAGGGTGGGCTCAAGTACATCTTGACATCACGACTCACCCAGGACTTCGTAGAGAACTTCTTCTCTCAGGTGAACATTTAAGAAATGCTGACCAATGTCTTGAAGTTGAAGCTTGTTAACATACACACGACTAATGTTTTCCAGTCTGTGTAACTTGTTATTCATTTATTTATCTTTGATATCCACCACTTTTAGGATCCAGCCACTGCCTACTATATGAAATACAAATTTGCTCGTTTCCCTCTACGTTTCACGGACATCCATCTCACGTTTAAACCATAGCATATATAATTACTGTTGAGTTCAACTATTTCTTTTGACTTGCAAGTGTGTCAGCTTAAACATGGATTTTGTTTTTGACGCATGCTTGTACAACGATAGCTCCTGAATCGGACTGCCCTCATGTTTTTCTCATTCATTCTCTTGGATCTTTACTCTTATACCGGGCGTCCCAGAAAGAACAGGCGCATTTTCTTCTTATCATATAAGCTCCTTTTTTGGACAAACTGATAATAGTGAACACGAGTTCCTTTTACATGATTACACACACACACACACACACACACACACACACACACACAAACACACACACATATATATATATATATATATATATATATATATATATATATATATATATATATATATATATATATATATATATATATATATATATATATATATATATATATATATATATATATATATATATATATATATATATATATATATATATATATATATATATATATATATATATATATATATATATATATATATATATATATATATATATATATATATATATATATATATATATATATATCTTTTTGTCTGTCTGTCTGGTCTGGTCTGGTCTGGTCTGGTCTGGTCTGGTCTGGTCTGGTCTGGTCTGGTCTGGTCTGGTCTGGTCTGGTCTGGTCTGGTCTGTCTGGTCTGTCTGGTCTGTCTGGTCTGTCTGGTCTGTCTGGTCTGTCTGGTCTGTCTGGTCTGTCTGGTCTGTCTGGTCTGTCTGGTCTGTCTGGTCTGTCTGTCTCTATCTATCTATCTATCTATCTATCTATCTCTATCTATCTATCTATCTATCTATCTATCTATCTATCTATCTATCTATCTATCTATCTATCTATCTATCTATCTATCTATCTATCTATCTATCTATCTATCTATCTATCTATCTATATATAATGTGCTGTTTTTACAGATGCGCGGCATGTGTGGCACAAACACAAATCCGACGCCGGTAGAGTTCAAAACCCGCATCCGGCTGCTCCTGATGGGCGCGTCTCCGGCGGTGGCAGCCGGCTCCAGAAGCCAGCCATCGGCGTCCGGCGCCTCTATCGCCATGGAGGAGGAGAGCGTCTACCTGAGCGCCAACGTTCTTGGGGGCCTCGTGGACGAGGAGGCGGCGGCTGAAGCGGACGGTGACCTGCAGGACATCAGGCAGCTCCTTGAAGAAGCGCAGGTCCGCCAAGAGCCGCCAGCTGGTCGCCCTTTGATAGGAAGTCCGGAGTTCAGCCGCGAAGCCATGTCGTACGTCGCTGGATACCTGGCCTACAAGTGTCGTTCATTCGACAGCAGCCTCGGCACTGTGTCCGGCCAGTGTCCTCCCGGCCAGGCTGGTTCCAGCTCTGGCTGGATCGAGCGGCTGAGCCGGGGAGGCTTGTCTGTGCCATCACTGCAGTGGCTGGAGCAGGTGGAGCAGTTCGAGGTCGTGTTTGGCGCCATGCACGGCGCTGACATCGATCGTGCTCCTGGCGTCGTCAGGCGGCTCAGGGAGCATCTCCTGCAGAAGTTTCAGGGTGTGGACGCTCGCGTCATCAAGAAGTACGCTGTGACACGGACGCACCTCCGCCTGAAGTGGCTCCAAGGTCGGCTGGCAGAGCAGCGCCTAGACCAGGCTCGCAATGCCAAGCGCATGCGAATGTATGCGCGGTCCGGTGTTTAGGCACCGAACTGCCCCGTTCGCCAGACTGACTGCCGAGCTGTCCTGCCAAGAGCCCGACCTGACCGGGCAACTGGTGCACACGGCCGGCGGTGGCATGGCGTGCTGCCTTTCTCCCACGCGGCGCCGTGGCAGCTCATGCAGCTGACGGCGCTGCTTGCCTGACCTAGCGTGGCTGTGCCGCAGCAGGACATCGTCACCGTGATGCTCGCCAAGCTGGCGCTGAAGAAGCGGCACCCGTTGACGGCGGCGCGCTCTGTCAAGACGCTGGCCGTCGTGTTCAATAAACAGCCCGATGCCGAGACCGACCATCTGCTCAAGAGGCTCACCAAGACGGGCGCACGGGAGGGCGGGGACGCCGAGGCGGAGGCGGCGGCTATGGTGGTGCTCTAGGGCGCGCTGGCCAAGCGTCTGGTGCTGCGCGACCACGGCCAGGCGGCCTACTTCGTGCGCTGGCTGGTGGACTGGCTGGCAGATGAGACGGCCGGAGACGCTGCCGTCGCCGCCTTCGAGGACCTGCTGTCGGAGGTCGCGCTGCTGCGGCTCGAGAACCACTGCACCATGCGCCTGCTGCACCGGCAGTGGCTCTTAACCGTCAGCTACGACCAGCTGGCAGCCGGCTTCAGCGCCGAGGGGGCGCTGGCTTCCGCCCGGCGGCGCCACCTGCTCGCGCTGGGCGGCCAGCTGGCGGCGCTGCCGGCCAGCATGGTGTCGGCCCAGCTGGAGCGGTTGCTGCCGCCGCTGGCAGAGCTGGCTGATGACGCGTCGCTGAGCGCGGCCGTGCTGCACGTGCTGGGCCGAGCTGCCGCTGACTCGTCGACCGCGCTCGAGCCGTTTGTGGAGACGCTTGCGCCGCGCTACGGCCTCAGGTGCTCAGCGAGCTGACCCAGTGTGTAGAAATACACAACTTTTGCGCCCCCAGGCGGTGGAAGCCAGGAACATGTTTTTTTGTTTGTTGGGCAGGTGGCCTGAAGTGATCGAGATCAGGGAATGGAGCTGTGATGGAGTCGTAACCGTTAAGTTACTCAGTGGGCGCATGCTGCATGTGCCATATTTGATCAGTTGTGACTTGTGATAGCTTGTTTTGAATGTTTGCTTGTAACGTTACTAATCGGGCTGCCAGCAGAGGCGTAAAGTTATGGTTCCATGTTTCTACCTCTTCTTGAAACGTCTCAGAAATATATGGCATAGCCAGAGAAACACTTGCAGAGGCAATGGACGGTAACCTTGAGTCTTGACGAGGATATAGTTATGTCGGACACTGCCTTCATCGGAGGCCTGTTCACGACTACCTGCGGCTCGGCGGTTTCCAGCAGGCTCGACCCCCGCCCATTTCATCATGCACACGGACATTTCATCCTGCGGTTCTCCGTGCCAACCGCACCCCACCGGCTGCCGACGACTGCTGACCGCCGAACCGCAGCCAACCGCAGGGTCCGTGAACAGGATACGAACTCCACTTCTCTGGTTCAGCTTTACTACATATGTGTTACTACATGTTGCCATCATAACGCCAGATTTAAATAAAAAAACAGAACCTAAATGATCTGTGATTTTGCAATCTCGTTTTGGGTCCATTTAAATTAACTTCATTATCAATATTAACATACTTTATCCTCAAATTATTCGACAAATTAATTAAAAGCCAAAATTGTTTCGGCTATATTCGGGCACTGCCCTTTATCGACCGAATCCCGATCCCGAAATAACTTAATTATCACAACCTTGATGAATGCGAGATTCTCGAATCCCGACAAAATATTGTCCGTCATAAATTGGATTTGAATGAGTGTCGCCTGTGATTTGTAAAATAGGTATAATGCTCATCTTTAATGGTTCGTTCCGTAATACCCTCCTTCCCGTTCTCCCCTCCAGCCTCCCCCTCCCTCCTCTCACGGGCAGAGCGCCGTGAGGTCAGAGACCGGTCCTCACGGTCAGACCGATCAGAGCGCGGCAGCACGTGCCGCTGCCCCGGCTGCTTTCGTAGAAACAGTAGACATAGACATAGACATATTAAGGCCATCCACGATAAGCTCATGGCTATTACGGCCCCTCGTCAGAGGCTAAAACGGCCAGTCAGAGGCTAATACAGTAGCTATACCGATGCGCTCTTACATGATAGGAATATACGGCAACAGTTAAATTATCTGAATGCAATGCATTATTCATGGAAAGCAAACCACAGAAACTTTTGCGGGAAAGCAGCATCATTTTAAGCAGAAAATTGTATTGGTTGTATCGGCTAATGCGAGATTGAAGCATGTGCTTACATAAAATATTAATCTGGCGCAATCCTAATCATATATTTTTTTCTGGACGTGGCGATGGGTGGAAGGACTTCCAGTGCAGCAGTAAGTGTATTCAGATGGACTGAATCCAAATACAGGCTACGGTGACTGTGATACAGGCAGTATTTAAACGAATGCATTTAATCGAATTATAAGAGTGTAGCAGTCGAAAAGTTAGTCACATCATTACTATATTACTTACTATAACTATATACAATCACAAATATATATAACATATAATTATATATAATCAGCATTCAACAGTGGTATTCAGGGCGTCGAAGACTGCCACTCGGTGGTCTGTGTGACCACTAAACTTGCAGCTCTACTGCGACGACGAGCTAAAATCTGAGAAAAAGTTTAACCGTAGCCAGCTGGACGGGATTTTCGCGTGACGTCACAACTCGGCGCCCCGCTGCTATCAGCTACATCACCCGAAGCATAGACCAAGGGACATGGGCGGATCCAGCCGGCCGTTTTGGGGGGGGGGGGGGCAAACCGTTTTTTAGCGGACCTTACCTACCCCCAATTTCGAATTTCTTCCCGGATTTGGGCCACTTTATTTTGCAACCACACGATTTCGATTTTTCCCCCATTTTTTTTTTAGGTTTTCGACCTTTTGGGATATCGAAAAAGGAAAGATGTCAGCTTGCAGTTTGTATTGTTCCGACATTGCCTTACACTGATAAAAACTATGTCAATTGACAGCTGTACCCAGGGGCGTCGCCGATAATTTTTGAGTGGGGGGTCGGCTGAAATGACGACAAAAAAATGTACCCCAATTTGTTATGCGTGTATTTAAGCTTTTGCAACATTTCTAATGTGGATTTGCATGTTATAGTAGGTACTTGTTATTTAGCGCCGCGAAGCGGCGCAATTTTTTTTCTTCTCGGGTTTGCCTGATAAAACCCAGAAACATAGGCATTTTTAGCTTCTTAGCCTTGTAGAGGATAATAAGCTAAAAATGTTATTCATTCAATTCAGCGTTACGACGAAACGAAGACGATGACGATGGCTTCGTTATGACGATGGCCACTGATGTGACGCCGCGAAGCGGCGTGAACATTTTAATTTTAGGTCGTGGAAAACGCATTTGTAATATTGGAACCAGACCGTGAGTGGAGCCAAGCCTCAGGTAACCCCTTTTCCTGGTTGCACATCTCGGTATGATGCAAAATGTTGAAATGAAGGTAGTTTTGCATATACATTAGCCTCGGATAGTAAATCACGATGGCCGGTGGCAGTCTGCGCTGAATAGTACATATGATAATAATAACTGTAGTCTGTATACATACCTATGTACCGAACTGTAACAAACAACTGGTAACGGTGCAAATGGTTTCAAAGTAGCAAGAGGCAGACCGACATTTCCGCGCATAAATGGTCCCTGTGGATCTGGAGGAGCCTGGGGGAGATGGCTTGGGGAGATAGTCCTGGCCTGGTCCCCACTATTAGCTCTTCGGGCCAACAAGTTGGGCACCGCTGGAACAGCTTCCGGTTGCCGAAGTCCGCGTCTTTGCGTTCGCGTCGCCTTTTTCGGAACTCGGCAGACAAGCTAAACATGTAGCCCGCTTTAAAGATAATATGTTATGAAGAGAGTTGGCCCTGGGGCCAGCAATTACCGCCAAGGAGAGCCTCTGCAAGACACTTAATGGAATTAATTTTCCAAATTTGTATATGCAATTGCGAAACTTGTGTCATGCCGCGAAGCGGCGCGAAATTTTTCAGTTTTTGACTGAGGCTAGCTTGATTTTGACTGCTGCAATTTTGGGATGCCCAGTACTGTTCTAAAAACGCAAATATAGCATGCATTAAATTTCACGTCTTGGGGGGGGGGGCAAAACATAGTTTGGCCCCCCCTTAAACAGGCTTGGGGGGGGGGGGGGCATGGTCCCGTTCGCCCCCCCCCCTGGATCCGCCCTTGGTCGTGGGTCTAGTTATTCCTTCGTCGACGACGAAATCATTATTTATGAACGTGTTCATTTTTTTTTCTTAAAATTTCACAGAACACGGATTTGTATTGTTTTTGTTATATGCGTTGAGGCTCATATTACAGTTATTTATATATATTTTTTATTTTGTTTTGGCGGGGGCCAAAAGACATGTTGGCCCCCCTTCCAGGCTTTTGGGGGGGGGGCATGGCCGGATTGCCCCCCCCCCTGGATCCGCCAGTGCCAAGGGATGATCGGCTGTCTGACGACAGCCAACACATCTAAGGCTTTTGACAGCGTCCAGCATGGCCGGCTCCTGGACAAACTGGGCTGGTACGGCGTGGACACACACTGGTTCAGTGACTGGCTTCAGGACCGTCACCAGAGGGTCCGCGGGGGCTCTGCGGAGACCGTTCCTATTACGCATGGTGTGGTCCAGGGCTCAATTTTGGGGCCGGTGCTTTTTCTGCTGTTTACAAATTACCTGACTTCGTTTATAAGTGACGCCAAGATGGTTTTATATGCTGATGACGTGCAGTTTATTCATAGCGGCAGCCCCAATCAGATAGAAGAGCTGGAGCAACAAATAGGTCAAACACTGAGCAGAGCTCATCGATGGTTTGCGGAAAACTCACTAAAAATGAATCCTACAAAGACAGAGGTTGTTCTTTTATCCTCGCGACAGAGGAGGATCAGTAACAATTTCTAAGTACAGTTTGGTGATGCAATGTTTCGCCCTTCATCAAGTGCCAAAATTCTTGGATTCATCTTGGATGGTAATCTTACATGCGAAAAACACATCTGTCATAGTGCAGCGTTGTTACGCCACCCTGTCTGGTCTCGCCAAATTTTATCGCCGGCTACCACAAGTAAAAAAATAATAATAGAAGCTCTTGTCTTCCCGCATATCATGTATTGCGCAACCGTTTGGGCGGGTTGCAACGCAACACAACGC
Organism: Chirona hameri; assembly: GCA_036785665.1. NCBI lineage: Eukaryota > Metazoa > Arthropoda > Thecostraca > Balanomorpha > Balanidae > Chirona > Chirona hameri. Next base: position 57,814 of record JAXIVJ010003211.1, on the reverse strand, counting down.
AAACGTGTTAAAAAATAATTAACTACGGGGCCCGAATCGTGAAATGCTGCCGTCGCCATGAGCATATAACACCTCACCTGAGTGAACTCGGGTGGCCGAGAGTTGACCATATTGTCACCGAGCGAGACCTTGTAATGGTGCATCGTCTTCTGAACAGCGCACATGCACCAACATACTTGCGGGATCTGCTGCAGTATCGCGAACATGTGTCCGTAAGAGAAACCCCAGGCTCAGTAGCGGGGCTGCTACAGTTGCCCCGAGTCCGCACAGAGCAAGGCCCTATAACAACAGGTTGGACGAAGTTTTATACCAAAATTATACCAAGTTTTCCATGACATTTAATTATTTTATTCATGCAACAATTGATCGCACATATATTAGAAGTTTAGAAATAAAAAAAACATATTTTGATGACACATAATTCTTAATTTTTTATTTATAAGAAGCATTAAGAACTTTTCGTATGCAATCTGAAATATTTGACTGAACACCAAAGTAGCAACTAACTTTGCCAGATCATACAATTCTTGCGCGCTAAAGACAGATGAAACGAAAACAACAACAACGCTGAACATACTACGCCTTGCAGCTACGCGCCCTAATCCACCAACAACAACAACAACTGAACATACTACGTTTCTGGTACCTACGGTGCGGGAAACTTCAGTTTTTGCGTGTCAGTGTAGTACAGTTAGGCGAAGTTAAGAGAGTAATCATGTTTTACTAGTTTTCTAATTTATGGAATTTACAGTTCCCATCAGTGAATTGAAATACTACATAACGGCTATTTAGATACGTTCTGAAATATTTGTGGAAGATCGTGGAAAGGGAAAATTGTTCATTGTTGTGGTCTGCCGGCAATATCAGTACACTATTTTATTTACATATTACATACGTACAATGTCAATCATAATTATGTTAACTCTTGTACATAGTGCATTAAGGGTCATACTGACCATAAACCCACAGCGTTTTGGATGTTACAAAACTTAACTATTAGGGCACTATGCATCTTTCAAGACACTATTCTGTACCTGTTATGTTATTTGGAATGTATCTTACCTAACTTTGTTGAAACACAAATATTTCCAGAAGATGTCAACTTACAAGATCAAGATGTCCACCATGATCATCGTTATATCTACGCAGATAGATATATTGACGCAGGAAGATACACAGGAAAAATAAGGATCGTCATTCGTCCATGACATCATTTGAACAATTACTATATTTTGAGTGAAAATTGCGCCAAATAATTTTGTGAGCTGGTGATTGATGTGCAATGTCATGTTGTGGTGGCTCAAATACAAGTCCTGCACTCTGCCAGGAACGGAGGTTTAGTGAGAGCGTGATAGGGTTTATTGAGCGGCTTAACCTAACCCTACAGCGTAAATAAGTCATGTGCTGTCATAGCCTGGCCGCCATGAACGCTGTCTATACTTACCGGTCGTCGTCAGCTGGCGTGTAAACAAAGTTTGGCGACAGGCAAGGTGACGGAAGCAGTGATATATTAATTATTAAAGTTATAATTAGTTATAAGTGCAAAATGTCTGGGAAGACACCCATTGTTACTAAATGGGATATTTCCTATTGATTGGTAGGTATATTATAGGGATTAATTAATAACTAATGGTGGGTTTATGGTCAAAGTCCCAGCGTTAAGTGTACAATAATACGCATGGGCGTCGCTACCCGTGACTGGGCCTGGGAAAACAGAGGACATTGTACGTACTAGTAATTTTGAACCATCCCTAATCTGGTCTCATGTTAAGTACACAAGAACTTGGATTTGCCCCTACTAATTTTGAGACAGTGGCGATACCATTGATAATACTCCAGGCTGCAAAGTATGGTATTTTCAACGAGATCTTGTCAGTGTGGTCCCGTTCTGGCTGGTGAAATATATGTATGAGTGGCCCAACCGTAGCCATGGTTTTCAGAGGTTTATGTCTCTGCAACTGCTCGATTGATATGGCTGAAAATTTTGCAGATAAAAATGTCATGTCATAAAAAAATGACATTTCTGAAATTCTGTGTTGTGTTTAGGAGCAACAGGCGAGCTGCAACTGCACTCTTCTTCCCAAGTTTTACTGCACATTTTAAATTCCTTATTTTAATGATACTTGGATCCCTGATACTGGTTTATGGATGCAATTATATGTACAGCCTGTGGAGGGAAGGCCAGGTAATAACTAATTCTGGTGAGTGGGCAATTGGATATTGATAAAACTGAGACGGCGGCGCCGGGGAGGCGATGGCAGCGGTGCTGGCGCTGGCCGCGGCCAACGCTGCGCTCTCCGTCTGGCAGCGGGCGCTGGCCGACGGCGAGCTGGGCGCTAAGGGACGCGCGGCGGCGACGGCAGCCGACTCCGGCGACTGAGCAGAGGCCGAGTACCCGCACCTGCACGCACCGCCCTCGCACTGCATCGGCCTGCAGTGGACGTACTGCGACGGCAGGCTGGTCAACCTGCCGTCCCCGCTGCTGACTCGTGGAGACTGAACTCGCCGTTCTGAGGCGGCGGGCGGTCGACAGTGGTGGCGGCGGGTAGCGGTGGATGGTGTCAGCGGTGGTGCTGGTGGGACTGACACTGCGAGGTGTGTGTTCGGTACAAATGTAGTATGGTATAAACGTAGTACGGTAATATATGTAGTAAACAGTGACAATGTCTTATGCTGGTCATTAATTTTCGCGATTGCGGAAAGCGAAGAGGTTGTAACCAGTGGCGGCTCGTGGTCCTCAAAGTACCTGAGGCCCAACTTCCAAGTCCGAGAGTCGCAACGGGAAGGATATGCCCGAATGCAATACTGGAATTTTCAAATATCTCTGGCAAATACTGTGGCTTTGTCACGACTTAAAACATTTGGGAGGTAAGGTCACTTGACGTGACCTGGTAACTTGACCTGGGATGACGTAAGGTAAAAATGTTAACACAATGGGGGTAATTGATGCCAGAATAGCTGCACCAAATTTTGCGGTGCTGCGTGTTGCAGTTTTTCTGCTATTCCCGAAAGACTTCAGGATGGGATCGAAATGACCCCCTCCCAACCAGGGCAGGGCTGGGAGATTCGTCTAATTCAAATAACCTTTTCTTAACCTAACAAAAAAATGCTACCCTACATAATTATCTTATTCAACTCTGTAATTCATCCATCCGTCGAGTTTAAACTAAACCGTACTCCAAATCGTACATTCCAAAGTGGCTCATGACATTTGGGGTGATAATCGCACTACATGGTACCAAAAGGCGCCCTTAGTGGCTGGCTTACATGATGCTGGTAAACGTCTTGCCATTGGAGTAGATGACCCGTTATGCATATATCGACCCCGGATCAGGATAGAAGAAGCAGTAGCGAACATAGCAACATGCATTTTTTAAATAAATAGTATTTAGAAGTGTTCGAAACTCAATATGGAAAACTCCTAGACCTCCATAGCCTTAACATGTAAATGCCCTCGGGCGTCCTCGCGGTGACGTCACGGGGGGATTGCCAGGCCTAGTTGGAACTAAACTTCGCCACGGCCTGGCACAGAGCTCGCTCTACGCTCTTTCAGCTTCCGTGCCGCGGCCCGGTGGAGTGAGGCGCCGAGTGACGTGCGAGACGCCGGCACAGTGAGGGGGTTTCGCACACGGATGCGAAAGTGGGTGGCAGCGGGTAAATGAATGTGATGATGCGTATGACTCAATGTTTTACCTCTTTTAATAGCGCAATACTTGGGTATTTTATTTCTTCATTTTAAAGTATATTACTGCAATATGTGTTTGTAAAATGACTCTTGTGCTGAAAAGCCGTGTTTCTACGGATGCCATATGAATACATGATGATGATGAATTACGAGCTGACATGCTAAGCTCGTTGATAAAACGAAATGGTAAATCTTTGACAATATAAATCATAATGAAACATAATAGATGAGTAACTAAAGTTTCTAACTACAAGAAGAGATAAAGAGCAACAAATAAATATGCTACATACTCACTCAGCAGGCTCCTAGAATTGCTTTGGAGCTGGGGTGCAGAGTGGAAAATTCTGACTAAAAATAAGTATAAAGAGTGGAAAATCAAACCAAAAAGCATATGCACCAGGCTTTATCGCCCAATTACCTGCTCACCAAAATTAGTTATTATCTATGCCAATGCTTACCTGTCTTTCCATCCACAAGCTGTCCCTATAATTACATCCATAAATCAGTATCAGGTTTCCAATTATTTAATGCATTTTAAAATAAGGATTGGAAAATTCACAGTAAAACTCAGGAAAAAGAGTGGAAAAATAGTATCCATAGGGTGTCATTTTCCACCCAAATTTCCCAATGCTAGGATGCTTCACTTGCGGGCGCTTCGCTCCCCTGCTTCTCTTCACGCAGCTTTTGGTTGTACCTAAAATGGATATGTAAGGTAGTCAGAAATATCAGGAATATCATATATCAGGAAACACTGATAATCAGTTGGACAAATTACCAAAATTTAAAGTGCAAATTTGCATGCAAGAAATAAGATTAAAAAACATCCACACTAACATGTACCTATGTTACATCCATGTAAGGATACATGTAAGGATATAATATTTTGTCACATCTTTCTAGCAGTTGTTGTTGTTGTTGTTGGGTTAGGGCTCCTTCTAGCAGACATTTCATGCTATCTCAGTATTGATGATATCAACACACTAAAGCTCTGGTGCTTTACTGCATGCATTGTATAAGCTCAGCTGTGATGGGTACACATTTAATGTAAACTGTGTAAGGGCCATTTTGGTGAAAGAACCAGGTATGACAAGGAAGGATACATAGGAATAGCTGATTATTGAGTACATTATGAGTATGCTTCAAATGATAATAATAAAAAGGAAACCATGTACAGGCAGGCCTTGACAAGACTGCTACAGACTGATCAAGCAACCTCATCCTATCCACTCATATCGTAAGACTCACAAAACATTGCTTCACTTTAGGATAACTGATAACTGGTAACTGGTCCAGGCAGAGTTGAAGATACCAAATTTTGTTGTGTGGTATATGAGACATCTAGTTATCCAGTATGTACCTACAAATGCGAATAAATAGTTCAGAGCGAACAGTTGTAGAGCATAAAACGTTTTGTTTTGTTCTGTTTTATTTTGTATTGATGTCTCCACTATCGTCTCCGGTAACGCGTCATATTTTGGTTACAAGTACGCCGTTATTGTATACAATTGCTTCCATATCCAAGCTACCATATGCATGACGTCATACATTGTCCTGAAGTTTTGTATGGCCATGAAGGAGAAAAGAGTCCATTTCTCAACGGATATCCATCTATCGTCCAAACAAATGTCATATTCGTGATTTTCAGCTCAATATACCCCGTATAGCCAATTTTTAAGACATTTTTCAAGGTGACCTATTCCCTTTAAGAGCGTTGTAAGTGATGGAGCTATCTGTGAACTTTTGCGTTGCTATAAATTGTTGGTAATTCACATGATTGTGTTGATAGCATGCACTGTGTTTATACTCCCAAACAATAACTCCGTATTTCTTGGTATGCACCGTTGTCCCGCTGGTAATTTATCATTGATATTTATAAATAGAGTCCTCCAAAGCATTCGAGTTTCTGGACATGAGACAAAGTAATGCATCAAAGTGTCTACCATACAGCATTCGTCACAAAATGGGTCATCTATGTATTACTGTTCTCGAAAATAGATATTTCTTTGTCGGACAAACCTGTGAGTAATTCTATACTGCAGAGTTTGCAGTTTTGTCGAGGCTGTGATGCTGAATGGCAGTCGGTATATGTGCGGCCATGACTCGCGGAAATCAACGCTTTCCTCTACCCATCGATTCTGCGCGGTTGGTATAGTACTTTTAGGCCCATTGCATACCAGTCACAGCATTTGATTTGCTGTAATGGTCTAGCCTTGCCTCGGTGTAATATTAGCACACCTGCATTTCTCTGCGTCTGCGTTAAGGGGGTCGTCCCGTCCTTCAGTGCGCCACGCCATCGTCTCGGTACGGCTTGGCACAATCCTATGTATGTCAGGGGGTCGATACTCGCATTAGGATATCTATCTTTGAAGCTTTGGTAAGAGTACATGCTCCCAGATTGTTATCCTATTATCCTATCTATCAACGAAATCATCAATTAATTTTACACCTGAGGTATAAAGCTCTCAAAAATATGGGGCGATTATTAATTTGTATCGATTTGTTGTTCCAGATGCACTGTGATCGTATCTCTTAGCCAGCGGGGCGCCGAGTTGTGACGTCACGCGAAAATTCCGTTCAGCTGGCTGCTGGACGGTTAAACTATTTCTCGGATTTTAGCTCGTCGTCGCAGTAGAGCTGCAAGTTTAGTGGTCACACAGACCACCGAGTGGCAGTATTCGACGCCCTGAATACCACTGTTGAATGCTGATTATATATAATTATATATTATATATATTTGTGATTGTATATAGTTATAGTAAGTAATATAGTAATGATGTGACTAACTTTTCGACTGCCACACTCTTATAATTCGATTAAATGCATTCGTTTAAATTCTGCCTGTATCACAGTCACCGTAGCCTGTATTTGGATTCAGTCCATCTGAATACACTTACTGCTGCACTGGAAGTCCTTCCACCCATCGCCACGTCCAGAAAAAAATCCATGATTAGGATTGCGCCAGATTAATATTTTATGTAAACACATGCTTTAATCTCGCATTAGCCGATACAACCAATACAATTTTCTGCTTAAAATGATGCTGCTTTCCCGCAAAAGTTTCTGTGGTTTGCTTTCCATGAATAATGCATTGAACTCAGATAATTTAACTGTTGCCGTATATTCCTATCATGTGTTAGCAAGAGCGCATCGGTATAGCTACTGTTTCTACGAAAGCAGCCGGGGCAGCGGCACGTGCTGCCGCGCTCTGACCGGTCTGACCGTGAGGACCGGCCTCTGACCTCACGGCGCTCTGACCGTGAGGGAGGGAGGGGGAGGCTGGAGGAGAGAACGGGAAGGAGGGTATTACGGAACAAACCATTAAAGATGAACATTATACCTATTTTTACAAATCACAGGCGACACTCATTCAAATCCAATTTATGACGGACAATACTTTGTCGGGATTCGAGAATCTCGCATTCGTCAAGGTTGTGATAATTAAGTTATTTCGGGATCGGGATTCGGTCGATAAGGGGCAGTGCCCGAATATAACCGAAACAATTTTGGCTTTTAATTAATTTGTCGAATAATTTGGGAATAAAGTGTGTTAATATTGATAATGAAGTTAATTGAAATGGACCCAAAACGAGATTGCAAAATCACAGATCATTTAAGTTTTCTGTTTTTTTTTTAAATCTGGCGTTATGATGACAATATGTAGTAATATGTAGTAAAGCTGAACCAGAGAAGTGGAGTTCGGATCCTGTTCACGGACCCTGCGGTTGGCTGCGGTTCGGCGGTCAGCAGTCGTCGGCAGCCGGTGGGGTAACTAAAACTGGGGATGGGGCGACCGGTATGACGTCACACGGCTGCGGTTACGGCGGTTGGCACGGAGCAACCGCAGGATGAAATGGGCGGGGGTCGAGCCTGCTGGAAACCGCCGAGCCGCAGGTGGTCGTAAACAGGCCTCCGATGAAGGCAGTGTCCGACATAACTATATCCTCGTCAAGACTCAAGGTTACCGTCCATTGCCTCTGAAAGTGTTTCTCTGGCTATGCCATATATTTCTGAGACGTTTCAAGAAGAGGTAGAAACATGGAACCATAACTTTACGCCTCTGCTGGCAGCCCGATTAGTAACGTTACAAGCAAACATTCAAAACAAGCTATCACAAGTCACAACTGATCAA
>JAXIVJ010003211.1:0-42500 GCA_036785665.1 Chirona hameri | reverse complement strand
GATGGTGTCTCGGACGCTGCGCATGATCTTCAGCGAACAGTCGATCAGTCCTGGCGGCGTCTGGAAAGCCTTCGTCCAGGTTCGAAGCGTGGTCAGTCCAGGCAGACCCGGCAGGGGGAAGTGGAGCTTATCCCTCAGGTACCTGTAGCACTTGAGGGACACGCAGCGGATGGAGAGGGCGCGTACGATGTCCCCTACGCTCCAGGCTTCCTTGCCCTTGGTCCGCAGCCGGGAGATCTGCGTGTCCGTAAGCACGTCGCTGACGGCGCGACGCAGCTCAGCGAGCTCGCGCTTCGCCTCACACAGCTCGGCCTCCAGACGCGTCTTCTCCTGCCTCCACCGTTTCTTTGCCATGGCATGCTCGCGGCGCAGCCGCGCCAGCTGTTCCGCCTTGGAGTCCATGACAGCCTTGTGCCGCTTGCGCGAGTTCATCAGGTCGCCCTTCCACAGGCGGCACCGCACCGGTGTTCGGACAAAGCCCGCTCTGTGGAGAACAGAAAGCACAGGAATATTGTGAACATGAATATTGTGAACATGAATATTGTGAACATGAATATTGTGAACATGAATATTGTGAACATGAATATTGTGAACATGAATATTGTGAACATGAATATTGTGATGTCACATGAAAGTACATGCGCTTTAAAGTATCCTATAACAAGTACAACGAGTAATGTACTCATAAAACTCGTTTTTTCAGTTTAAAATATTACACCAGTAAGGTAGTTGGCGATGAACGAGAGAGCGAGAAGGAAATGTATGGCGAATTTCAACTCCATCGGGCAAGGTGGAGCCAATCATGTTTATAAAATTATGGAATCGGATCGGAATCAATGGCAATTTCAAGTGATTCCGTCTTATTTTCGTAAAAATCACTCTGACCATGAATTTAAACTTCCCTGGAGGCAATTTGTTTCTTTGAGCATGCATGATACATAAGGCAACGATAAGCGATAATGTTTTGCCTAATGAGGGTCAATAAACATGACCAGTAATTCTACTTTTGTGGTGGAGACATACAACGCTCTTCAACAAATTCATCAAATTATTTGAAGTTTTATAGCAAAATAGCCATAGTAAATATACCTGTATAATATATGTAATATTACCATTCGTGTCATTCATGTCATTTGTACAAAATATAGATATGATCGGACATTTTTATGCAGAATGGAATCAATGGAATCGGATTCGGAATCAAAATTTTAGGTGCTCTGGAATCGGATTCGGAATCGTTTCCCCTAGTAAAATATCTATTGGAATCGGAATCGGAATCGGACCCATCTGGCTTGGTATGGAATCGGAATCGATTCCGCTGAAGCAGAATCAATCACAAGTCTGCCGCTTGCAAGCACATATACACTGATAAGTCTTACCCACACATAAGCATGTGATAATTGCAGTCGCCTATATCAATAATATGAAAACTGCGGTGTGTTCCTTACCGCGGAGATGACGTCCAGCGCGAAGTCCCAGACACTGAGCTGGGAGCACCAGGATTCCTCCCAGGAGTAGGACGGCTGGGAAACAAGGCAGTGGACACGAGGATATAATAAACATAGGATTATGACAAGGACTGGCTTTGGAATGCTTTTGAGCCGGTAACTGCCAGCAACAACCTGTCTTTGATAATGTGCTGATCAGCAACATTGTACCTATATACAAAATGAGATGACATCTGTTAAAGGGTTAAAGTTTGACATCTGTCTGTTCACGTTTAGCATGGGGTTTTGGACTGAGATAGCAGACTTGTAGAGCAGATCTAAAAATGGGTTGTGGTGAAAGAATTACCTCCCTAGACCCTACGTTAAGTAATTTCGACACAGGACTAGTGGGCCCGGTTTCATGTCCGCGGTTCCGGGCAACGCCCGGGCGGCCCCTCGTCAGAGACTGTACTTGGCGTCAGACGGAGCCAGAACGCCAGCTGCTATCTACGATTTCTCGTGAAATACAAAGAGGAACTTACTTCTTTCTCCACATATATCCATCAGTTGTCCAAACCAAAGTCATATTCGTAGTTTTGAGCTCAAGATGTACCGTATGGTTGGATTTCAAGACAACTTTCAAGGTGACCAGTTCCCTTTCAGTAGCAAAGCAAATAGAACCACACACCAAATAAATACACAGCTGCAAGGTGCATACAGGACAAAGTTGCTACATTTTATGGCATAATAAATGTGTGCCTGTAAATCAAGGATATCCGGACGATGTCCGGACAGGTTTCACTAAGCCTTTTTCAATATTCCTTAATTGACTAGTGCCGCAAAGTCTGCTGAAGGAGCTCACAATGGGGTTGGGGACAGGTAGCGGGGTTTAACGCATACAAAGTTAAGCGTATTTTTTCGATTTTTCAATGTACTTCTCACACACATCTAAGACTGCCTTCTGTCCAAAAACTACCTCCTAACTTCTCGTATTTTAGTTATTAACATTCTTGATTTTGTTTGCGACGTCACGACCATAGTGATTTGTGACGGCACTTTTTATTTTCACTATGGTCGTGACGTCACAACTACAAGGATCATGTCCATGAGCTTAATTGTTTTAGTTTTTATTCATTTCTGAGTTCATTTCGATTTTGTATTCATTTTTGTTTAAATTTACATTATTAAAATTTGCCTTGTTTGTATTAACCCGCGCACTGCAGGGGCTTTGCGCCGAACACGAACTGCAGGGGGGGGTTGATTTCCGCCCCCCCCCCTGAGATCTAGAAAACTACGCTACGTAACGAGAAGCGGAAAAAGCCATTTGATAGCTTGATACATGTTCTATCGAAAATATTTCAGTGTTCTTTTAGGTCAGGTCAAAATTGAGGTCACCAGAGGTCATCAAAGGTCAAATGTTCCAGTTTTTTCCCCTGTTTTAGGACATCGCTCCAGAAATTCCCATATATCTCAGAAACGATGCTAGTTACAAACAAACAGAGAAAAAACAAACGCTAGCCAGTGGCATTTTGAATCGAAAGGTGGTCCCCAAATTTGATTTCAGGTCAATATTTGAGGCTCTAGAGGTAAAAAAAAAATTGGTTTTTGTTTTGCAAAATTGTTTTTCGCTATTTACTTTTTACTAAATAAAGATAACGAAAAACTGTGCACGCCATTCTGTTTCTCGTCAAGGCGCTTTGAATGATATACACTATCACCTTCTTAAGTCAACTTAAAAATTTGACCTCAGCTCAAGGTCAAGTGGTGACCCAAGTAGGGCATGTTGCATATGGGAAGACGTATCTCGACGAGACAAACACACTGATGTCTGTTTTACTTCTCTATCTTCATTATGTCAGAAGTTATTGACCAAAAAGTGATGGTGACCTCGCATGACCTCGCATGACCCAATAGGGGTCCCTGAACAAAAATTACAATTGGATCATCAGGAATATCCTATAATAACATGATCCAGAAGTAATTGGACTAATATCATGCATATCCTTGAAATAGGAAGCATTTGTATATTTCCCCATTGACTTATTATGGGAGGTTAAGAAATTGACCTGACCTTAAGTCACCGATATCAAAATTCCGAGAAACGAATTGTAAGTACTGATGCCCTCATGACATCCTATAAGTTTCAAACTGATCGGTGAAAAACTCTGGCTTTGGCACAGCTGCAAACATTTTTGGAGGTGGGGTCACTTGACCTGGTCTGGTGACCTGACCTGAGATGACCCGAGGTTATTTTTGTTTTCAAAGTGTGCGCAATTGATGTCCTAACAGGTGTGCCAAAACCCCGGCGGCGCTGCGCGCCGCCGTTTTTTTCGCTATCTTTGAAAAACCTGAGAGGGGGGGGGGGGGCGGAAATCAACCCCCCTTGCCGTGCGCGGGTTAACCCAAAATATTGGTACCTTACAAAATTGTCCCCAACCCCATTCTGTTTTCTGAACTATCTTGATCGAGATATGGTAGTATGAAGTGCTTCTAAAGTTTAAATCTCACAACTGTATTCTGAATTCAACTGAATTCAAACAACTGAAGCATCGTAGACAAGCATAACACATGTTCAGGGGCGCAGCCAGGGGGGGGGGGCAATTGCCCCCCCCCCCCTTACGGGTCACAGGGGGCCCCGCCGAGATTGGCCCAGATACCATTTGCATTAGCTAAATGGCTTTCAAAAAGTCACAGAGGAGCCCTCAAACCAGGCAAGGGCCACTCTGGTGCATGCCAAGGGCCCTCAGAGACACTGAAGGGCTTTCGAAGCCGGTCCAGGGGACCTCTTGGGCATGTCCAGGGCCCATTGAGCCCACCGATCGGCCCAAAAACTGTCCAGGGGCCTCTCGAGCATGTCCAGGGGCCCCATTGAGCCCACTTAAGGGCGTACAAACATGCCCAGGGACTTTTAGAGCATGCCCTGGGACCCATTGAGCTCACTCAGGGGCCCCAAAACCGGCCTAGGGCCTCTAGAGCATGTCCACTTGTCCAGGGGCCAATTGAGCCCACCTACGGCCTAACAAACCTGCCCAGTGGCCTCTCGAGCATGTCCATGAGCCCATTGAGTATGTTCAGGGGTCTCGAGCCTGGCCAGGGGCCCATTACAGTCTGTTTTGGGGCCTCTTGCCCAGGGGCCATTATAGTTTTCCCAGAGGCCCATCGAGTCTGTTCAGGGGCCTCTCGAACCTGCCCAGGGGCCATTAGAGCCTGCCCAGAGGCCTCTCGAGCTTGCCCAGGGGCCCATTGAGTCTGTTCAGGGGCTTCTCGAACCTGCCTAGGGGCCTCTCGAGCTTACCCAGGGGCCCATTCAGTCTGTTCAAGGGCCTCTTGAATTTGCCTGGGAGCCATTAGAGTCTGTTCAGGGGCCTCTCGAGCTTTCCCAATAGTCCATTGATCCTGTTCAGGGGCCTCTTGAACCTGCTCAGGGGCTATTAGAGTCTGATCAGGGGCCTCTCGGCTTGCCAAGGGGCCATTGAGTCTGTTCAGGGCCCTCTCGAGCTTATCCAGAGGCCCATTGAGTCTGTGAACGGAGCCCTCGAGCCTGCCCAAGGGTTGCTAGCCGTCGCCTGGAGCGCCTGTTATAGTTGGAGCGCCTGTTAGCCGTGGTCGGCGCAGTCATAATGAGCGGTAATATGCTGTACTCTGACCCACCTGGTGCAATGTTTTCTTGGGTTTAAAAATGGTAATTTGATTTTTTTTTTTAAATTTGATTTTGAAGTCTGATGCGTTTTTGAATTCGGGGGGGGGGGGCAGGTGGTAGTACAAAACAATTCAACAATTTTCCTCTCAGGAGAGTGTGTGCTGCAATATTTGTCAGCCAGGGGCGTTGCCGACGGGAGGGTCGGGGGAGGTCTGGGCAAACTCCATTCACTTTTAGAAGGCGGGGGAGGGGGGAGGGTCGACCCCCCCTTTTTTGCGGGAAAAAATAACAATTTATCGTAAAAATTGCCTTTGCAGTGCAGTCAAAATCCAGCTATCTAGTGTCAAAAACTGGAAATTTTCGCGCCGCTTCGCGGCATGACATAAGTTTCGCAATTGCTTATACAAATTTGGAAAATGGGAAAAAGAATTGCATTCAGTGTCTGGCAGAGGCTCTCCTTGGCGGGAATTGCTGGCCCCAGTGCCCATTCCCTTCATAAAATATTCACTTTTAAGTTTCAAGCAGGCTACATGTTGAGCTAGTTTGCCGAGTTCCGAAAAAGGCGACGCGAACGCAAAGACGAGGAGATCGGGACCCGGAAGCTGCTCCAGCGGTGCCCAATTTGCTGGACCGAAGAGCTAATAGTGGGAACAGGCCAGGACCATCTCCCCAAGCCATCTCACCTCACGGTCTGGTTCCAATATTAACATTTCGTTTTCCAGGACGTAAAATTAACATTTTCACGCCGCTTCGCGGGGTCACATCGGTAGTCATCGTCATAACGAAGCCATAGTCATCATCATCGGTTCGTCGTAACGCTAAATTGAATGAATAGCATTTTTAGCTTATTATCCGAGCTACAAGGCCCACCGCCTATATTGATGGGTTTTATCAGGCAAAACCGTAAAAATTTCGCGCCGCTTCGCGGCGCTAACTAACAAGTACATACCTACCTACTATAACATGACAATCCACATAACAAATGCTGCAAAAGCTTAAATACACGTATCAAAATGGGGGTACATTTTTCGTCATTTCAGCCGCCCCACACTCAAAAGCCGTCCCCCACCTGTTGTCAGCTAAGATATGTTTTCTCTCCTGTACGTAACAATACAAATTAGTAATGCGCTCAGTACAATGCCTACTGAGGGTCCTGGTCCATTCCAGCTCATCAAAAGTAAACGAAGAAAATTTGTTAAAAAGGGGGCCTCACAAAATAAAGTGGCCGAAATCCGTAGAGTTTTTCATATCCAGGGGTATTTGTTTGGGGTGGGGGGGGGCCTCTCCCAGGGGCTTGCCCCTCCCCCTTTCTGAAGGTCTGGCTGCGCCCCTGCACATGTTAAACACATTTGTAAGCTGTGAGACTGTCCCTCAACCTTGATTTGCTCCACTCACCAGCGAGATCGAACCGGAGTACAGTCAGACGCCGGGTTGGCGGCAGGCGTCATGGCGGTGTCAGGCGCCGGGTCGGCGACGGCTCCCAGGACGGTGGAAGGCGCCGGGTCGGCGACGGCCCCCAGGTCGGCGGAAGGCGACGGGTCGGCGACGGCCACCAGGACGGATAAAGGCGCCGGGTCGGCGGAAGGCGCCAGGTCATCCCCCAGGTCCGGGTTGGCGTCATGCACCAGGATCGGGATGGGGGTCTCCGGAAGGCTGATAAGAAGAGGATGGGTTTCAGCAACAGTTTCATCACACTGAAAACATGATACCCGATACATGCTACTGAAAACATGATACTGATGGAGGGTTTAGCAATGAAGGAAGCTTAACTTTGGAAATGTGGCTGTAGTGACATGGTGAGTATTTGTAAGGCAGGTTAACAGCAAATAAATCAAGTACAATAATGCCTGCAAAAAACAGCCATCAATGCACCACACAAAGAAAGGCATCAGGCATTACATGCTAATATCAGATCAATACATGACTTGCACAATGAGCCATTCAGTATTGTTGCTTGTGTAACAGCACATTTATGATGAAGTATGTCCAAATTCAAAAACCAGCTGGACTACACTCTGTGACATGTTTGCAGCAGTGGGCACAGTATACCTCCCACCCCAACTTTGAGTCAATGAAGCACCACATCACAGTCACTGAAGCAGATCATGCAGGTGTGGAGGGACTGTTGTAGGAAGACCTGATCGTCAAAACCAGTGACAGCTTCAGACCCTATGTGAAGGAAGTAATTAGTTGTTACTGATGCTTGCTTTCATTTTAATATAATGCTTTGGAAGTTGTACAACAACAGTTAATTCAGACATTACATGAAACAAAGTGGCTCATGACTGTTTGCACACCTTGAAGATAGGGAAGGTAATGTATGGTGGGTAAATTAAGGTAAAATATTGAGTATCCCTTACCGATTGATGATGACATGAACTCTGGACGTCACAGCCGAAGTCTGAGGTGTTGGGGCAGAGCTTGGCTCCAGGTTGACCTGCAGTAGAGAATAGAGAATGAAAGTTAATATTGTAAGAATATTTGCAGAAAGCAAAGGGACAACCACCCAACACAAGTTTTGTTTGGGTGGAGTGACAAGGGATATATGCATTTCAAAGGCAACTCTTTTGGCAATCACACTGCACAATGCTCACTATGCTGTGCTGCATTTGCATTGGAGGATCCAGAACAGGTGGTAGTTCCTGCCTTCCCCCTGGACCTGCCCATGAACATTTGGTAGCACATTATGTCACCTAAATGTATGTATGACAGCATATTAACAGCACCAGTATAGTGCACACTGGCAGCGATTTCATTTTTACTGCAATTTCACTGTTTCTCACATATATTACCTTGTGCTGAGATTTGGCGTGCTCAATGCACGCTCGGCAGATGAAACCCACTGATTTTCTTCTCGGAATATTCAATGCCTGCACGATCCAATTTGGCATCGTATTACTTTTCAGAGACACGAAGTTTGTTCTTTCTGCGCTTGCAGTGAAAACTGCACTTCCATCCTCATGCCTGGGGCAGGCACAGCGCTTGAGGTACCTCATTGTAACCATCAACCACAACACAATATTGACGAACGACCGGATCCAACGCATCTGTGAAAAGAAAGAACATGCAATGGCATGTGACTATTAACCCTATTACTGTCGGCCAAAACAAAAACGAATCCGTCGGGGGGGGGGGGGGCGATTCCCCCCCCCCCCCCCCCCCTCCTATATCGGCAACCGCTGGACCGATTATCTCCGGGAAAGCAGCATTGCATTCCTTGGAGCATGAACTACATTCCTGTATTCATAAATATCAAAAAAATTGTCATGGAAGGATACAGGTATGAGGTAGCAAAACAAAAAATGGAGGGAAACATGCATTTCTAGATTATTTGCCCTGGGACATTGTTTGAAGGCAATGTTTTCATGTTGTTTGATTTTGCCACCTAATTGTATGCTCTAACAGTAACATATACTCCTTTTTAAAGTTTGGGGAAATAAACCCAATGGCTTTCTCAGGCAATTCCAAAGGGGGGTATCTAAAGATGTCACTATTTTTGTTTTGTTCGCATTGATTTCTGTTTTAGAAGCTTATAACTAAATGTGTATGCATGAGAAAGTAAATTATGGCAGTTTTGCTTTGTGTAGTTGCGTGCTCAGGAGGGGAAGGGAATGGGAATTGAGCCTTGTCTTTTGTTATCTTAATCTTTGCTTATTTATATATTTGGCTATGTAGTGTCACACCATGGGTCCACAATTCCACCCTAATTTAATCCCTGAGACCGCCTATGCCCCAAAATACAATTGTGATCCATGCAGATGATATTGCATGAAATTACTGACTGCAAAATAACGTTCATGGGGAACTAAACACAATTTGTGTGAACAGAGTCAAACACATGCTCCCAAAGTTCGTCCTTGGAGTCTCCCTTGGGACCCCCACCCCCCCCCCCCCCCCCACCCCCAAAAAAATGTGTGCAATGAATTGCTAAAACAGGTAACCAAGTATCTAGTTGAATTATTTTGCTATATAGTTACACATCATGGGTCCAAACTCCCCCTAATTTCATCCCTGGAGCTGCCCATAACAGTGGCCATGCGCTTGCGTGATGCGTCCCATCCCTGGAACTGCCTATGCCACAAAATACAATTGTGATCGATGCAGATGATATTATATAAGACAGTCAACTGCAAAATAACGTTTTTAGTTACTAAACATGTGTGTGTACACATGCCCCAAACCAGTTATTGGAGCCGCCTGTGGGCAACCCAATATATATATATATATATATATATATATATATATATATATATATATATATATATATATATATATATATATATATATATATATATATATATATATATATATATATATATATATATATATATATATATATATATATATATATATATATATATATATATATATATATATAAAATCACACAGGGTGTACAAGAACAGTTAAAGGAAATCGTTCACCTTGGAAAATTTTACCCAACACGATTTGATTACATTGTTTAATACAATTTCTTTTGATATTGTCAAAAATGGTCTTATATCGCGCCGATTCAGGACAGAAGGCCGTAAATTTGCATTGTTTATCAAAACTATATGCATACTCTCTGAGTCAGAGTCCTGACGTCACGCAAATGTAAAAAATGGTTCAGCCAATCAGATTTGAAAGTAGTCGCGTAAAGATAGACTCGCATTTGAGATGTGCCAACCGGCGGCCGGCGATTCGCTTACTAGCACCAGCTGCAAGCTAATTGACTGATGGTATAGCCTCTGCCCGGGCTAGAACCAGTACAACATTCTTTCACCAAAAACTCAAATATATTCGGCTGGAGTCTTTTCAGTCAAGAAAACTTGCAGATAGGGGTTTCCCAACACGGGCTACACAACTGCTATCTCCGTTTAAAACTTATATTGAAGGTGAACTATTTCCTTTAAGAAGGTTCACCAAGTTTTTTGTAATCCAAATCCAATCCAATTTTTTAGATGATTCCTTTTTTTGTATTCTCTTTCACCCCCAACAGGACATTTGCACCCAGTGGTGTACACATAAATTAACAAAGGACCAGGTCATTGCCTAATGCCTTGAGGGGCCCCACCCAATCGACAGAGACGCCACCAATATTGGTGGCCTGCAAAATTAACTAACACAGAGTGGCGCTGTGGCACCGTCATTGGTCAGAGGGGCGCCAACATTGCATGGCCACCAGTATGCAAAATGTGGCAGAAACATCAACAAGATATTTGGGGCAACCCAAATCCTGCCCCTAATGGGACAGCAAGCTGCCCCATTTGGGGCAGGATTTTATTTTTTCCAGACGAGGTAATTTCGACCGGGGGTACAGTCGGTCATAATCACGATCGCGTTTTATCTAGTGTGGATCAGTACATTCTTACTTCTGCCCCCAAAAGTCAAAACCTGTCCAAAATTCCCAAAGCTGCCCATAAATTTACAATTCTGCCCCTAAATTTACAAGCTGCCCCCAAATTTCCAAACCTGCCCCAATGTTGATGTGTTGGTGCCAACCCTGACCCGACGAGATCTCGTCAAAACTTGCCACGTTTTGCATACTGGCATGGCCGTGGGCGCCACAGGTCCAGAGGACCAGGTCATGACCTGAACCCTGCTTTAGCCAAGCTAAGTAGCTGTTGGATAGCTCTGTTGTTTTGTGTATTTTTTGAGGAACCACATTATATTTAGATATAAGGATTAGATATTTAGTTTTGTGGATCGTTTAGGTATTATTTTTAAGCATTCATAGTTAGCTGTTACCTCTTACTTGCTTTTTAAAGGACTTTTCATTCTAGCTTGTGTGCGCCAAAATTGTCTTAGTCTTATTTTTGTGTTATTAGTTGCAGGGTTGGATAAGTAGATATTTTAGAAAATTAGGGATAATTAAGGTGTATTTAGTATTCAGTTTATTTAAGGATTAGATATTTAGTCTAGTATTAGGTGCACTCATAGCTGATTTGTGTCACTAGCTTTACCTAGATAAGGTTTAGAAGAAGAAAAAACAAACAAAAAAAACAAAAAAAGTTAAGTTAAGTTAGTAAAGTATTGAAAAGTGCATAGTACCTAAGTTATATACCTAAGTTACTAGTGTATTCAAATGAGCATGACTAGGATGCAGGCGAAGGTAGCAGAGCTAGAGGCCCTCCAGGCTAGAGTAGCGGAGCTTGAGGCGCAGTTAAGTAAGTGTAGGTGTAGAGATGAGCCGCAGGAGGGTGTAGCTCCTGACCAAGGAACGTATGCGCAGATCGTGGTTAGGGGGTCAGAAAAGGAGCCTACAGGATCAGGGACCAGTGGTAGTTCTGATAGGGGCATAAGGGAGGAGGATAAGGCAAAGATGGATAGTGCGGCTGGGGTTTGGAAGTGTGTTGGAGGGTCACGTTTCTGGAGACTCAACATTGTGGAAAGTAATGCTAGGGCCACAGACAGTAAGGATGAGGAGGGGTGCTGGGTAATGGAGGGTGGTAGCAGAATCTGGAGGAGGAAGAGGGAAGGGGATCAGGAGGGATGGACAAAAGTTCAGGGTAGAGTCAGGCAGTACAGCCCCAGGGAACATCAGCAGGTTACAATAGCAAATAGGTTCAGTGCGTTAGAGTCAGCAGCTGAAAGTGACAGGGAAGAGATTCAGCATTTAGTGGTTGGGGACTCAAGGGTAAGGCCCTTAAGGCGAACATTCTGTGGGAAGAGGGACAGATGTATAGTCAAACCGGGGGCAAGAGTAGTTGATATGGGCCCTGTCATTGAGGCAGAACTTGGTAGGAGTAGCCCGGAGACAGTTATAATACAGGTGGGGGTGAACAACATAGGACCTAGGCAGAGTGTGAGAATAGTAGCGGAGTACCGGAGCCTGCTGCAGAGGTTGAAGGAGTCCAGGAAACCAGTCATTGTGACTGGCATCCTCCCTCGCTGTGGAGCCAGTGAGGAGTGGTACTCGAGAGCTCTGTCTGTGAACAGCTCAGTTCAGAACTTATGTTCAGCTATGGGGCTTAGTTATGTAGACTTATGGGATCAGTTCTATGAGTGGCATAGGTACTATATGAAGGATGGGCTTCACTTATCGGATGAGGGGGCAAGGGCTTTGGGAGATGCCTACAGAAGTGTCATTCAGGGAAACTAGGTAGGAGGGGGGGGGGGGTCAGGGACGCTAGTACTAGGGCATCAGGAAGTAAGCATTGGTAGAAGTTCATGTCAGAATAGGACAGTAGATCATAATTCCCTCAGAATTAGTAGATTCAGCTCAAAGTATAAGTTCACATGTGTGTTGCTGAATGCCCAAAGTATTAGGTCTAAATTTGATGAGTTTGAGTGTTATGTTGCCCTTGAAAAGCCTGATATCATTTGTGTAACCGAGACATGGGTTAGTGAGGGGTATAATAGGGATAGGCTACAGGATTTCGAGTTACAAGGGTATAACATGTTCTCATACTGCAGAGAATCACGGCAGGGAGGCGGAGCGTTTGTATATGTAAATAGCTTGTACTGCACTACTAGAGTTGATGATTCTAGTAAAGTAAAAGAAGTAGAATCAATCTGGCTTGACATTAAAATTGGTACAGGAAACAGAGGAAGGTTGAGGATAGGTGCATTTTACAGACCAGGGAATCTTCCAAGGAACTCCCAAGCTGAAACAGACCAAGATATTTGTGAGGAAATACGTAGGAACTTTCGGGCTCAGTGTCTTATTATGGGAGATTTTAACTTAAGAGGATACGAAAGTATAGCAGAGGAAACAAATGAGTGTAGGTTGTATAGGCAAATCTTTGAAGAGGAGCTTTTCATGCATCAGTTTGTAACAGAGCCAACCAGACATTGCTCCATTCTAGACCTTGTATTCTCAGACAACAGTGATCTAGTTAGTGACATAAGTATTTGTGCAGGTCTAGGAACCAGTGATCACAATATGGTTAAATTCAATATCTCATCAGAAATGAGGCCCAAAGATAACCTTATTATGGTTCCAAACTTCAGCCGGGCTGATTTTGATGGTATTAGAAATGACCTCGCACAGATAAAATGGAACGTTGAGATGGCAGGTTTAGATGCATGTGAGGCCTGGAATGTTTTCAAAGCTAGATTAAGCCAAATTCAAAATCGGCATATACCCCTCAGGCACAAACGTAACAGAACCAAGGGCAATCCAGTTTGGCTTACCCCAGAAGTAAGGAGTGCTATACAAGCTAAAAGAAGTGCATTTGGCATTTTGAAGGGATCTTCACTAGATATAAATCAGAAGGCCTACCAGAATGCAAGAAATTCAGTTAAGAAAAAGGTCAGAGCAGCTAAAAGGGCAAAGGAACTTGATTTAGCTAGACATTGTAATGCAGATAGTAAGAAGTTCTTCAGTTTTTATAAGTTAAGTACAGTTTCCAAAAATATAGGTCCATTTAAGGTGGATGATGTGTTAGTTAGCAAGGACAGTGAAATGGTTGAAGTGCTTAATGATCAGTTTCAATCTGTCTTTACTATCGAGGACCAGAGTAGTATTGCAGCACTTCAGCCTGAGCTAGAGACAGAGGAGACTATAGGAGAGCTAGGTGGCATAAGTAGTGAACTTGTTCTAGAATATCTAAAGAAAGTAAGGCCTAACAAGGCAGAAGGACCTGATGAAATCCATGCTAGACTTTTAAGAGAATCTGAAAGGGAGTTGTCGGTTCCATTAGCCATAATATTTTCTAAATCACTTGCAGATAGTAAAATTCCACTTGATTGGAAAAGAGCAAATGTTGTTCCTATTCATAAAAAGGGAGATAGAAGTAAAGAGGAAAACTATAGACCAGTTAGTCTGACCTCATTAGTCTGCAAGGTGCTTGAATCAATCATCAAAGATAAGATTGTTGAATTCTTGGAGCAAAATGAACTCATCAAGGATACACAGCATGGCTTTAGGAAGGGCCGTTCTTGTTTAACTAATCTTCTGGAGTTTTTGGATGTTGCAACAGATAGCTTTGATCAGGGTAAACAGCTAGATGTAGCTTTTCTTGATTTCAGTAAAGCATTTGACAAAGTCCCCCATACAAGACTGGGGTTGCAACTTAAAATTCATGGGATCAGGGGCAAGATTCTGGATTGGATAGAAACGTGGCTTTCAGGACGCCAGCAAAGGGTTTTATTGAATGGGTGCCAATCACAATGGAAGGAGGTTCTCAGTGGGGTTCCACAGGGCTCAGTCCTGGGCCCATTGCTTTTTATAATATTTGTGAATGCAATTGAGAACAGTATAGACAGCAAAGTCTTGAAATTTGCAGACGATCTAAAAGTTGTCAGGATTATTAGAGGAAAACATGAGCAGGATGTTTTTCAATCAGATCTGGACAAGCTAGTTGAGTGGTCTGAAGCATGGCAGATGAAATTCAATTTGAGTAAATGTAAGATTATGCACGCTGGACGGGTTAGCAGTAAACATAGGTATGCAATGGGTGGGCAGAAAATGGAGCAGATTGAAAAGGAAAGAGATTTAGGTGTCGTGGTAAACAATAGACTATCAGCGTCAGACCAGGTTGTAGAAGCTAGGAAAAAGGCACTTAGAATGCTAGGGGCCATTAACAGAAATGTTTCCTACAAGAGTGAAAAGGTAATAACAAAACTGTATTGTGCATACGTTAGACCACATTTGGAGTATTGTGTACAAGCCTGGTCTCCAACATATGAGAAAGATTGCTGGTTGTTAGAAAGAGTTCAAAAAAGGGCAACAAAAATGGTTAATTGTCTTGGTAGTTTACCTTATGAAGATAGATTAAAGAAATTGGGTATGTTTTCACTTAGATATAGAAGGCTAAGAGGAGATCTAATTGAAGTCTTCAAATTTGTAAATAGTCAGCATTCTGGATATTTAAAGGGTATGTTTGAGTTCAATAGGGAAAATCGAGGTAGAGGTCATCAGCATAAACTCATTATGAAACAAAGTAGGACTAGGCTACGACAGTCATTTTTCAGTAGAAGGGTTGTAGGACATTGGAATATGCTACCAGGGGATGTCGCTGATGCAGTGACACTTGCTTCCTTCAAAATTAGATTAGATAAATACTTTACAGAGAAGGGATTAGTTCATAAATACTCGTGGGATTAGCCTTCTTTTATGCAGGTAGAGTAAGGTGATTTGAAGGGGCGAGACTGGTGGAGGGGGTGGGGTGGGGGTGGGTGTGGGTGTGGGTGGGGTGGGGTGCAACCTCGGATGGGCCCAAGAGGCTCTTTGTTGCACTTTTCTTTTATGTCTTTATGTCTTTATGACCTGCACAACCTAATATTTAGTATGCTACTGTTTGCACCCATTTACAGGAGGGTTCCTTCTCCTCCCATGGCTATGGCAATTTGCAGAAACCCAACCTGACTTAGCCAGTCAGGGGAAGCAGTCTGAAGAGCAGGTGGCACGCTCTGTTTGCAAACTTCCTGCCCCGCCGCTGGCAGTTTCATATGGTGCCAAACTCCAAAGTATGTAAAATATGACAGCAAACGTCTCTGTGATACTGCCTACGTTAAAGTGGATAAAGATCCGACAGCTATGCGGGAGAGACAGATGAAAAGGGTAATAGAAGATATTCGTCGAAGCGGAAACATGTCTGAAGAGTTAGCCAAGAAACTAAAGCCGAGTCACTCTACTCCTCTTCGGTTGTATGGGCTTCCGAAAATACATAAAGAAGGGGCACCTTTGAGACCCATCACCTGCATGATCGGATCTCCAGTATGAGACAGCCGCTTATCTAACTAAGATCATCAGTCCCGTTTTGGGAAAAACGGAGTATACTGTGCCCAACTCAAGTTCTTTTGTGGACGAGATCAAGCATCTAGATTTGTGTGGATCTGAAGAAATGTTCAGTTTTGATGTAGTTTCTCTCTTCACGAAGGTGCCGGTGCAGGAGGCCGTGGACGTCATTTGTAGAAAACTGTCTGACGACGATACTTTGTTTGAGCGGAGTGAGCTAGGAGTGGATGATCTACGAAAACTAATGCTAGCATGCCTGCAATGTCGATATTTCTTATGTCAGGGTGCATTCTATGAGCAAAAAGAAGGCGCGCCAATGGGACTTAGCTTATCCGTTGTACTTGCAAATGCATTCATGGAATTTTTAGAAGAATCCGTTCTGACCAACTCCAGATTGAAGCCTACCATCTGGAGACGTTACGTGGACGATACGTTCATCCTGTGGCCGCACGGTGAAGATGCCCTCCAAGAATTTCACCAGCATCTGAACAGCTTCTGCCCAAGCATTCAGCTTACCTTAGAGCGAGAAACAGACCAACAACTTCCGTTTCTGGACGTACTATTATCCCGGGATAATGGACAGCTGAGAACATCAGTTTGCAGGAAGGCGACGACGTCTAACGTCTATCTGAAGTACAACTCGAACCACCCTCCCGGGATGAAGGCAGGTGTTATTAGATGCCTCGAAACCAGGACTAGACTGCTTTGTAGCGACTCCTCAAGTTTAAAAGAAGAGAGAAATAAGATTCAGGAAATATTCTCAGCCAACGGATATCCAGAAAGCTTTGTTAAAAAAGCCATGAAACCGAAACATCGGAGAGCGCAAGCTGGGAGACCACAGGAAGAGGTTGCCAGGAGCAGGGAAGTGTACGCTGCAGTTCCCTACGTACCAGGTGTGAGTGAGAAGATAACGAAGCTGCTCAGACAAGAAGGGATCAGAGTAGCACACACATCAAAACGTTTGCGAAATCGTTTGGTGAACGTTAAAGACCCGATAGAACCAGGCAAGAAGAAAGGGGCCGTTTACCAGATCAAGTGCCCGTGCGGCTCCAGTTACATAGGAGAAACCGGAAGACCAAAACTGTCAGGATGAAGGAGCATGTATCCGATATAAAATTCGCAAGGGGGGACAAATCAGCCACTGAACATTTTGAAACATGTAGTGGAAGTATGGACCCGCTCAGTGCAAAAACTCTGGCTCTGGAAAGTCACTGGAAGAAAAGGAAGTTCCGGGAGGCTATAGAGATTCGACAGTCGCGCCCTTCGATCAACCTCGACGTTGGAAATGTTCATTTGAGCCCCATATGGGACATAGTCTGGAAAAATGGTCGCTAGCTATATACGGTTGCCAAAACTCGATATAAGTCTAATCATGTGTAATCTAGATATTCGGTTGCGTATCATCGTGTGTTTATGTTGCATAGTATTGTTTTTGTTTGTGGGCGTGTGTGTTATGCTTTTATTTTGGCGGGTGAATGTTGGCGTTAGTATTGTGTTTTTATAATCAATTTAGGCAAGATTAGTTTATTTCTTAATGAAAGTCTTAACCATTGTATTCATCGCGTGAAAATGCTCATTATTCTGTTGACCTATACAAAAGGTATCACTCACTGAGTCACTCACTGAGGAAGGCGCCACAATGAGCGCTGAAATATTTGTTTTTACACCTTAATACTCTTGAAAACTTCGAAAAATACAAAACTAAATGACAGTAATGGTTGTTTTCCATACCTATAGTCCATTATTTCTCAATCTGACAATACCTATTAACAAACTTTAACTGAGCATTCAGTGAATTGTGAACTCAAAATTGACCATCACAACACGGACTTTGAATCCACATAAAAGATGATACCTCAAAAGTTGTCGAATAAATCATGCATCATTTAAAAGCCCGTTAAATTTGTATTTCATTGTAACATTTTCAAGCCACGACAATGTTTCGTAAACGCATATTAAATCACAGTACCCTCTCACATCTGAGCCTCACATCTCCTACCTACTCGGTCAAAAAACAAACATGGCAAAAAATAACTATGGTGTGACCACTGGCAATGATCTCTACGATACGCGTGCAGTGTTATCGGAACTGTCAACCAATCAGCAATGACTTAACCAGGCGCTGATTGGTCAATGGTCCAGATCACACTGTGCACTGCTCAGAAATATTGCCGTAGGTCTCAATACGGCAAACTGAAAATTCGTCTATCTTTTAAGTTAATTTGAGAAAAACGCTTAATAATGTTTTCACATTTTTGCACTACATATTAAACCTTATGAAATTTTACACTTTTACTATTTTTTTCCAGCCACGACACTCCCTGGTTTTACCAAAAGCTCTGCAACCCAGCATACTTACACATGGCACCCTTGGCTTTGCAAGCCAATAGATAAAACTGCTTAATAATTTTTTTAATAATGTATAAATCACTTAAAAGCCAGTTAAATTCTAAGTCAGATGTGTTTTTTTTTCCAGCCACACCTCTCCGTTTTTGAACAAGCAGTGCTTTAATCACAATAAGTCTTTCTTTAGGTTTGTGTTGCCCCTTGGGAAATCGATTTTGTCTTTTTACTTGTTATTTTAGCAAATAATTAACGTTTTTAGATTTATTCTTCATTTACCATTGCATATATTCATTCAAATTTCTGCCCAAAACTTTTTAATTTTCACATTGCAGTCATTTGAAAGGGCCACCACGCTGCATTTAAAAAAAAAAATATAAAATAAGAATTCAAATTCCAATCGCTTTATTTTGTGTATATGATTTTACAATATGAATGTAACACTTAAGTTGCTCTGATATCCATAATTTGCTTATTTTTTTTAGCTTGCAAATACCAGCTGAGAAAAGTGATACACATAGGCCTGTGTTAAGGCCGGCACTCGGCGCTACCTAGTATTCTAAGTACCGTGCTCTTGGCATTTCTTCTTTTTCTTTTCTTTATACCTTAGCATTTCTTTATAAAACTGTGGCACGCGCAACTGACTTACAAATGCCTCAGTGTAGTTCATCTTAAATATGTCAAATAATGTGGGATAGCGCTTTTTTGAGGCTCATAATGTATAATAGAGTTCATAAAAACCACAGCCTCATACTATGTAATATATTAATACAAAAATGAGACAAAAGAGACGACAGTATCAGGCGTAGCCCATCTTCAGGTCTGACATTTACGACACTTGTTTTTTAAAGCATCATTATAACGTTCGCAAACACTCGAACACATCTTCCTCTTTGAGAAACAATAAATGCAAAAAACAAACTATACATAATCCACCTATATACACAATGCGCATATGTTACAGGCCTACATAACACACAATATGAACATTGCATCACCAAATGTGTGTGTCTCTCTGTGTGTGTGTGTGTGTGTGTGTGTGTGTGTGTGTGTGTGTGTGTGTGTGTGTGTGTGTGTGTGTGTGTGTTGTGTGTGTGTGTGTGTGTGTGTGTGTGTGTGTGTGTGTGTGTGTGTGTGTGTGTGTGTGTATGTGAGTGTGTGAACGGTGTATGTTGAGGACATTTGCCCTTCACACACCGGTAAGTCGAGGACCACCGGTGTATGTCGAGGACCGAAAGCCGGTCCTCGACTTTAAAGCTAATCAAAATCCGATAATTAACGTCTTCTCGGTCATCTGACTTAATTTTGAGATGGTCCTCAACATGTACGAAAACCTTACTTTTTCACACATATTGTGTGAATGTGTGTGAACGTCGCTTCAATCTGACGTGTGTGAACTTCAGACGACTGTGGGGGCAGCCATATTGAATGGCACCACCATGATCCGCGCATGAACCTCTCTTGTTTTTCTATTTCAGAATTATTGGAAATTCGTTGCTTTCATTACTTCCTAATTAATATAACTAATTATTTTAGCCGGCGGAAATATTTAATTAATTTTTCTTATGAAATTTGAGGTATTTGAATCTTACTTTACGAAACTATATTTTCTGGGGAGAAGTCCTGCTGTTCGTCAAGGCCACGGAGATAGCTGTTCGTCAAGGTCATAGAGATAAGGTAGACCCGTCCCTGCCGCGCAGGTATCTGTCATGACGTCACCGGGGGAACACTTATATCCGGCATAGCAAGCTAAATATATGAAACACTACTTCGCAAGTGTCATACATGTCTAACGTACATTATTACAACGTCAATAATGCATGTTAGACAGTATGAAGTCTCATATTAATGACAAGGAAACTCACAGGCATCCAAAAAGTAGTACCCCTGGTGACGTCATCAGCGCAGATTATAGATCAGCTTATAGGCATTGGGATGACAACGGCCTGGCCGTTCGTAAGCTACACGTTTGTGCCATATTTGTGCGGTTGACGCGTGTGCTGAGTCGGGACTGGGTTGAAAATTATTCATCTGCAACTGGAGGTAAGGCTTTCATGTGTTTCATTAATTAATGTGATGTGTTGTATTATTGATCCACCTTTTTACCGGTGGTTTGCCACGTTACCTATCAGAAGGAAAGTAAGGATACAGATTTTTGCCATTGCGGCGCACGGCTGCATAGTGATAGGCGTTTATATTTTGAAAGGATCTGCTACCATCCAAAGCACCAAAGAAGTAAAATTGTAAGAGAAAAGAAATAAGAGAATGAAGCTGAGGGCATAGATTCAGTAACGCACCTCGGGTAGGCAATAGGTGATAGGCGGAAATTTGGGTAACGGTGGGGCTGGCCAGAGGTGAAAAAACCTCGAGGTTGACACCGACAAAGAGCCAGGCTAACTCACTTCCATTTTTCGCGCTCTTATGGCCAATTACTCTAAAAAGCAAGTTTTTTTCTCACGCCTCGGTGACTAACAATATTGATAAAAATCGGCACTCTGGTACATTTGGTAAACATGCAACATATTTTGTCAACACGCAGCACATTGTGTCAACACCCAGCACATTTTCAACACAACACATTTTATGATTGGTACAATGAGTGCTACACATGAAGATAGGGGTGTCTGAATAATTGTACTCCAGAACCATCAGTGCCTATTTTAACATGGTAACGGGGGGAGGGGGGGGCAGTGAGCCGTTTTGCCCCCCCCCCCCCCAGTCAAAAAATGCTGCCCACCCTGATTTCATTATTTCCATGTCAGTTTCCGATTGATAGGTATTCAATTAAAATAAAATATGCTTACCTGGTGATAAATGTATACAAATCCAATGCAAATGTCATGATATTCGTAAGTTTTAGAATTTCCCAACCAAAATAAGTATCTTTAAATTATTTCCGGAATATCTTGAATTTCAATATCCTTTGAACAATTGCTCATTAGCGGCAGAGTGGCGGAGATCGGGGGTTGTTGGATCAGAAGCGTCGCCACACAATTTGGAGTGGGTGGGGGCAACTGCTGAACCGATTGTGTTCACATTTGGTGTGTAGTTAGGCAGGGGCTCCGCCACAGGGGGCGGGGGGGACGTGTGTCCCCTAGGGGCGGATACAGGGGGGCCGCGGGGGACGGCCGCCCCCTGCGGGTGGATACAGAGTGGGGCGGCCCCCCCCCCCCCTGCACCCCCCTCCGCCCCGAAGGCGCGGAAGGGCCTCGCAATCAGACTAATTTCCACGCCGAATGCGCGGAAATAGACATGCTTACAGGGTTGGATATCTGACATTTGCTGCATTCAGACCAGGAGCCGCCCTCAGGCTAGGTGCCGCCCCTGGCCAGGTGCCGCCTTCAGGTCATGTGCCGCCCTCAGGTCATGTGATGCCCTCAGGCCAGATGCCGCCCCCTGGTCAGGTGCCACCTTCAAGCCAGGTGCCGCCCTCAAGGCAGGTGCCGCCCTCAGGCACCTGAGGGCGGCACCTGCCTTGAGGCACCTGAGGTCCCGTCATCAGGTCACGTACCGCGTTCTGGCGGGGCACCGCCCTCAGGTCAGATGCCGCCCTCATGCCAGTTGCCGCCCCCTGGTCATGTGCCGCCCCTTAGCCATGTGCCGCCCTATGGCCAGGTGACGGCGCCCCTCCGGCCAGTGAGGACGCCCCTCCGGCCAGTGACGGTGTTTTTGCGGCCAGTAACGGCATCCCCTGTCAAAGACGGTGCCCCTCCGGCCAGTGACGGCGCCCCTCTGGCTAGTGACGGCGCCCCTCTGACCAGTGACGGCCCCTCTCCGGCCAGTGACGGCGCCCCACCGGCAAATGACGGCGTCCCTCCGCGGCCAGTGACTGCACCCCTCCAGCCAATGACGGCGCCCCTCCGGCCAGTCACTCACCCTCCTCCCGTCATCAGGTCACGTACCGCGTTCTGGCGGGGCACCGCCCTCAGGTCAGATGCCGCCCTCATGCCAGTTGCCGCCCCCTGGTCATGTGCCGCCCCTTAGCCATGTGCCGCCCTATGGCCAGGTGACGGCGCCCCTCCGGCCAGTGAGGACGCCCCTCCGGCCAGTGACGGTGTTTTTGCGGCCAGTAACGGCATCCCCTGTCAAAGACGGTGCCCCTCCGGCCAGTGACGGCGCCCCTCTGGCTAGTGACGGCGCCCCTCTGACCAGTGACGGCCCCTCTCCGGCCAGTGACGGCGCCCCACCGGCAAATGACGGCGTCCCTCCGCGGCCAGTGACTGCACCCCTCCAGCCAATGACGGCGCCCCTCCGGCCAGTGATGGCGCCCCACCGGCAAATGACGGAGACCCTCTGGCCAGTGACTGCGCCCCTCCACCCAATGGCGGCGCCCCGCTGTTCAGTGACGGCGCCCCTCCGTCTAATGACGGCGCCCATCTGACCAGTGACAGCGTCCCATCGGCTAGTGACGGCGCCCATCTGGCCAGTGATGGCACTTCTCCGGCCAGTGACGCCACTCTTGCGGCCAGTAACGACGCCCCATCGGCCAGTTACGGTGCCCCTTCGGCCAATGGGCACAGACAATGGCGGCACCCTTCAGGCCAGTGACGGCGCCCCTCTGGCCAGTGACCGCTGGAGGTGCGAGGCTCTCTCAGGCCTCGACAATCGCCCTCTCAGACCAGCCTGGGATCCGCTCAGGCATGGCAAGGGTTCTATCAGGCCTATAAATCATCTAAGGGCCCCTCATGCCGCACGAGGGCCCCTCAGACTGACAGGGGGCCCGCTCAATCCGACCGAGTTCTCCTTCAGGCCGATCGAGGTCCTCTCAAGCCGACCGAGGACCACTCAGGTTGACTTGACCCATCAGGCCGACCAAGTTCCCCTTCGGGGCGCTGGAGGATCCCCTCAACCCGTCCGTGGGCCCCTCATTCGGAACATAATGGCCCACAGGCTGACAAAGGGTCTCCTCAGGCTGAAAAAGGGCTTCCTCAGACCTAGGGCCCCTCAGACCAAGTGATGGCCCTGAAGCCGACCCTTTGTGCATTTCTACGCACGCCACTGAGTGTCACTCATGGGAGACTAGAAGAACAATAGTTTCTGTGATAATGTTCCTTCAATTGAGGTAGAATGATTTATCACTCCGGACGGGGCAGGGACTGCCCTAAATGACTTTCCCGCTAAAAAAAAGTTGAATGCCGAGACGGAGAAGCTCCTGGAAGTACGGTGAACAGTCTATCCTCGTGCTGTCAGCTAAAGCTGAGCGCATATTTGTATTTGTTCCAACCTTACGTTTGAAGGTGTCGGCGCCCTTCGCTAAGCAGAGCTGTTTGCATGGACCATATCCGATCGCGCAATATTTGCTGACAGGCGGAATTTAAAGTCATGGATTTACGTGTCACAAACTTTCGGCACGGTCCTCCCCGCGCATTGACTTCATCTTACTCAGGCCGCTGCCACCGATACAGGTCATCCCAGTCAAGGGTAAATAGGACGAGTTGGCACGAGTCGCGGCGCCAGCCCCATGCATCAACTCGAACATCTCTCCCTGCCAACTCTTCTTGGTGCAAGAAGAAGTCAGGCGGGCGCGATTGTCAAATGCCCTACGCAGGTACGTAAACAGGATTTTTATCAGGGAGGGGGGGGGGGCACCCGGTAGTAAACAAATCGATCCTCAGCCATACCTTGTTGACGGGGGGGGGGGGGGGAGGGGTATGGTTGGGTCGTCAGAGATCTCATTTTATCTAGTGTGCATTTATTTTGCTCAGAGGGATGGGGGGGGCATGGCCCCGTGCCCCCCCCCCTGGCTACGTCCCTGGCGCTACGGAGAAGAACTTCAACAAGCACCGCAACGACGTGGCTACGATGGAATTTGGACGAGAGGCGCCTCTTCGTCCGTGGAAGATGGAAGCGTCGGCATCTGATGGAAGTGGTATTCAATAATGTCTACCACTTCCATCAGGTATAGATTCAGGCAGAGATTGGGCTAGGTAGATTTCGGCAGGTCAGAGAGGAGAGAGAGAGAGAGAGGGGGGGGGGGGGTATATTTCAGCAGCCCAGAGAGAGGTGAATGACCTAGCCGTGACAGAATTAGTCACATCCACGATCGCACTCGAATATACGTGCTGCTGACGAAAATGCGTGCTATTGACGGACGGCATACCTACATGTGAGAGTGCTATTCAAATACATTCAGTATCTGTTTATAAATACATTTATAATTTTACTTTTTAGAGAGAAAAAACTGCACATGAGTAAGCGTAAGAGAATTGACAATTTTTGCAGGAAAATGTATTTTTATTAATTAACCTTTAACGCCCCTCTAGGCCCATGGCGTCCCCTTTGACGGCGAAAATGCCGCCCCCTGGGTCAGTCGCCCACCCCATTCGGAAAAATCCTAGATCCGCCCCTGGGTATGTTCGAAGAAACGGCGCCCCAATTTCCCGGAAAAAAATGTGCCCCTGCTCCCCGGAAAAAATGCGCCCCTGTTCCCCGAAAAAAATGCACTCCTATGCCCTGCCAACTACGGCGTCTTACTGGTTCGATACAAAGTTATGGAAGAAAAATGACGAATGACCTCAGGGTGAATATATTTTACCTCGTGGAGGTCACAGGATAAAAATACTACATGGATCTTGGCATTGGCGGATCCAGAACGTATGGTTTGGGAGGGGGGGGGGGGGGAATTTCTAAAAAGTCTCGCACAATTCTGAAAACGCATCGGATTTGGCTTGCTTATGTATTGATACCTGATTTAAAGCTAACTTTCCTTAGTAAAAGTTGCTTAGAGATTGTTTTCTATATCAGGACATGCGTCGATCTTGCGCCGATTTCAGGCGGTTGGGTTCACCGCCGATTTCCGCCGCCGATTTCAGGCGGTCAGGCGGTTTTCAATGACAGGCAATTGCCCATTTTGCCTAACCGTAGATCCGCCACGTAGATCCGTAAAACCGTAGATTGCAAAAGATGTGGGACTGGTGAACATTGGGAAAATTTAGCAATTTCCTGTGGATTTATATACATTTTCATGTTTCCCCAATGACTTATAATTGGGAGGTCACAAAATATACTTCACTTTAGGTCACTGATATAAAAATCATCCGAAATAGCAGAATTGTAGGTGTGTATGACCTGGTTAAATCCTGTGAGTATCTAAATGATCAGTCAAACAATATGGCTGCGGCACGACCTTACATTTTTTGGAGGTGAAATCACTAGACTTGACTTAGCAACTTGACCTGAGGAGACCCAAGGTAAACAAATTAACAGGATTTGGGCAATTGATAGGCAAGCAGTTGTACCAAAAATGGCAGCGCGAAATGGCGTCGTTTTCAGCTATTTCCAAAAAACCTAAGGGGGGAAGGTATCCGCCCCCACTGTCGGATCCAGGAGGCGGACATCAGGGGAAAATGCCCTCCCCCACAGGAATCTGGGGGAGGGGGGGGGGCATGCAATACAAGTATGCCCCCCCCCCGCGCGTTCCCGGCACTGAACGTGAAAAACAATGATCTTAGGAGAAAACTTCATGAAAACGAAAGTTTTTTCTCTTCAGTGATTTAATTTTAGTTTTGATATATCCCTTGCTTTCAATGACAGACAAAACAGCGCACCTGATGCAATTCAAGCAGTCCTGGTGACACTCGCCCCGCTGGGGGGAGGGGGGGGGGGGGGGGGGCGAATCTGCCACCTACCGGATTTTCTCAATAACTATAAAATTATAATAGATATCAACGTGAAACCTATAGTACTTTATACTACATCAATTATACGTCTTCTCACCAAATTTCAATGAAATTAATGAAGTATTTGGGGAGATAATAACGTTTTAATGACGTCATGTTATTCCATTTTTGGTGGAAGAACAATAAATGTTTGATTTTTTTTTAATAGAGTTTCAAAGCAAATTGCAAATACAAAACGTCAAAAGAAAAGAAATGTCATTCTCTTCCAAATGGCCATCTAGAATTTGTTATTTTTGGGGGTTTTTGAACCCCAGAAATATTTTTTTCTCGGAAAAATGTCCTCAAAAATTTTTTCTTTGTGAATTCGAAAAGTGAATTTCGTAAGCTCGAATACCAAAATAAGGTGACCGTCGCAAAATCGCGGAGGGAAAAAATGGGGGCTACCTTTTTGCCACAAAAAGATATCCCCAAAAATGGAGGTACCTTTTTGCCCCCCCCCCCCCAGTGGTTTTTCCCTTAAAATAGGCCCTGAGAACCATGCAACGTTGCATCATCTACTGATATTTGTTGTACCCATTGTTATAAGGATGCAAGAATAATGTTTCCATATTCATCCATGATGACATCACTTGCTGATTCCATGGGTGCTGCAAAATAGTTTTGGACAATTGATGTTTTGCGTATTTGAAGTAGGTAATAGAATCAAAGCATCATTCAATATTCCACAAATAAGATAGAAAACACCATTATTATTTTTGGTTCTGACCATATGAGAGCAATAATTTTATCCAACATGATTTTACATGACACAGTATTTTTGCCAGTATTGAATATTTTACCACAAGAACTACAGATGCATGATACTGTGGCTATTTTGGTCTGGGTATGCCACAAATTGTATGTTATTTTTCAGAATCCAACATGATTTTACATTGGCACAGTTTTTATGCCAGTATTGAATATTTAAACATAATTGTGCTCATTCAATTTTATATGTGATAAGAGATAAAGAGATTGTGCCAAGATACCTGGAAAAGATAACAAGATCCAGCAAATACATTTCACTAAACTTTGGAAACAATACTTGATCGATCAAGAATGTTGGCATTAGGTATTCAAAATTTGACCTATAATTTGGCAAGCTCTTCAAATAGAGCTCTAAGAAAATCCAGGATCAGGGATACTAAAACAAAATGAGAGGGAAAGTGGTATTTGTTAAAATTGTATTGCATGAAGAAAGGGGAAATTCTCTCTTTCCCCATTCAAAATCATTCCTATCCACTGACCAGGATCCTCCATGATATTTAACAAATTTGGATCTATTAATATCACCATCATCATCATCATACATTTATTTGCCTTGACAATAGGTGAAATTCAGGATGGACACATTGGTGCACGTTGCCATCAAAACAAAAGGATTGGTCCATAAGCTTACGCTTAAATCAGAGCACCTATCCCTTTGATCGCGAAACGCTAGTTGTAGCTATCTACTGACCACCGCGCCACAGCACATGATTTATCGGGATACTGGATTCAGATATTAGGAAGGTAATTCCTGTGACTTTTTTTATAATGAAGCTTAGTTGGCAAGGAGTAAGTTGAAAGCACTTGCTTGCAATGTCCTATTATTTCGGGGCAGCCCGCCTGGCCAACCGGGACGTCGCCACGATCCATCCCGGACCGGGGACAAGTGCGGGTTACCCTCCCGGTTGGCCCATAGAAAGTAAGTCGTAATACAAAAACAGATTTGCGTAAGTTATGCACAGCAACCCCATAGAGGTGACCATCTTGACATTTGAACTCAAATGTCATCTTGACATTTGAGTCCGACATTATTCTTTCAACTATTAATAAAAACTGACCTCAGGTCAAGGTCACCAAATAACCTAAATGGGGTATATTGCATATCAGCTCACGGGCATTGTCGCCAGAAATCCAATGATGACATTTGAAGGCTCCATTCTGTCGAGGGTTAGGGGCAAATTAGTGCTGATGACCACAGATGATCTCAGGTGACCCTGCAAGGCCCACGGAGTACCTAATTATTTCACCTGAGTCGGCAAGAATCGCCGATGGGAACATCTTGAGTATCAGTTTCATGCCAAACATGTCAAAATGAGGCATTTGAAACCTTTGGCAACTTGAAATTGAAATTGAGTCAATTGAGGCAATAGAGGCGAATTTAAGTGCCCATTGCCTTATAATGGGGAGTCTCCAGAATTGAAGTGATATGGGGTTACCGATATAAAATCCAAGATTTGCAATTTGCAATACAAAATGCAATTTAGCGAATTCGTATTACCTATTAAGGTGCTACTCAGGATATTCCCAAGCGGAACGCTACGTTATACCTATAACTCGCCCCCCCCCCCTTAGAAACATCAATATCGTCAGGTCAGATCGATGGTAAAGTTAGCCGAGGTCAATTCTGTACAAGCAACCACATTTTACAGCGGCCGTGCGCGTCATTACTACATAAACAGACAATGTGCAAGCTCCAGGTTGTCGCTACCTAGTGGGGGTCGCCCCCACACTTATGGGAATTTTTAACATTACGACTATCGGTATTGCATGACAAAAATTGACTTCAAAGGGCATCCGACCACTCCCCGCCCTACACACAGACACACACACACACACAGAGATGATAAGTACTTGATTTGACTTGGCTTTACCTGGCTTGACACGTAGCAGCCGCTGCCACGTGGACAGGCGCGTAACCAGGATTTCGTCCAGGGGGGGGGGGGGGGGGGGGCGGCGCCTCGAAAGGGCCCCTTCCCGAGCGTTGAAAGGGCCCCCTTTCCAAGCGTTGAAAGCCCCCCCCCCCAAAAAAAAAACGGATGAAAGGGCACGTTACAAGGATGGAAAATGCAGTATGATAGGTGGGCCATACCAACTTTTAGGAGCTGGAGTTAGCAAACTGCCATATCAACTTTGGAACGAGCGACACCAATTTGAAATCAGCTGTACCAACTTGGAATATTGTTTATGCTTAATACCTGGAACTCTTAAACAAATGGCGCCGCAGAGCGGCGCGAACATTTTGAGTCTTATGCCCTGGATATGCATTCTCATCAATGCGTCGCATTGCGTATGGTGCGGACCTCTAAAATTGTTATGTTGTGCGTTTAAAAGTGCGGTAAAAAAGGTGCTAAAGTGAACTATTTTGCCCAATTACATAGGAAAGTAGCAACATAACACATAAATGCGCCGAGAAACGGGCCGAGTTTTTTTCCTAACCCGCATATAATTGAATTTGCAGTTAAATTGCACCGCAAAGCGGCGCGAAAATTTTGAGTTTGATTCCCTGTACATAGTGTACAACTGTATTCTTACTGTTGAAAGGCCCAAGGTCCTTTCAGATTGTTTAGGGCCCCTCTGACCTTTTCAACGCCCTCCCGACCTGTTCAGGGACTCATCTGGGATCCGCGAAGAGAAAAGACATGATGTGGAGTGGGTGATATATATATAATACAAAGAGGGCTTACTCTACAGGACAAATTAAAATCGGAGCTTTCGGGTATATTGTAGCACCCTGACGAAGGGTATTATAATATACCCGAAAGCTCCGCTTTTAATATTTGTATTGTGGAGTAAGTCCTCTATGTATCTAATCTTCATCTGTGATCTCCACGTGCTTTGACCCTTCCGGTCTCACCAGGGACTCCTCTGACCTTTCAAGAAGCCCCTCATGTGTGTCAAGGGGCCCTTCGGCCTGTTCAGAGGTCCTTCCGACTTGGCCAGGGACTGCACTGGCTGTTTTGTCGCCCTACCGACATGCTCAGGGGTAGGGGCGGCGGATTGCGGGGCGCAGGGTACCTAAATCCCTCCCCCCAGTTGAAAATCCTGGGGAGGGGTGGGGGAGGGTCATTTTGCCCCTAGATTGAGCAGACCAAAATATGGGGAGGGGGAAAAATTGCCTTTATGCCCCCAGGATTTTCGACTGGGGGTATTTTGGGTACCCTGCTCCCGCAATACGCCGCCCCTGCTCAGGGGCCCCTCCCACCTGCCTAGGGGCCCCTCCAGTCTGGCTAGGAACTCATCCGACATGTTCAAGGGGTCTTCCGACCGGCCCAGGCACCCTTTCGGTCTGGCCAGGGGCCCCTCTGACTTGCCCAGGAGCCCCCCCCCCCTTGATCTGCCCAGCGACTCTTCTGGTCGGCCTGCGCTGGCTGCGTTGTCGCCCTGCCGACATACTCAAGGGGCCCTCCGACCTACCCTGGGGCCCCTCCGTGCTGGCCAGGGGTCAATTCGGCATGTTCAGGGGCCCTTCTTACCCGCCCATTGGTCCTTTCGGTCTGGTCAGGGGCCCATCCGATCTGCACAGAGGCCCTTTAAACTTTCCAGGGGCCCTCTGGTCTCTCCAGGGGCCCTCTAGCTTTCTAAGGGGCCCTTTCAACCTGGCAAGGGATTGCGCTGGCTGCTTTGTCGCCTTGCGACATGCGCCGAGGGCCCTCCGACCTGCCCTGGGGCCCCTCCTTGCTGACTAGGGGCCCATTCGGCATGTTCAGGGGCCCTTCTGACCCACATAGGGGCCCTTTCGGTCTGGTCAGGGGCCCCTCTGACCTGCACAGGGACCCTTTTAACTTCCCAGGGGCCCTCTGGTCTGTCCAGAGACCCTCTAACCTGCGCAGGGGCCCTTATGACCTGGCAAGGGACTGCGTTGGCCGCTATGTCACCCTGTTGACATGCTCAGGGGCTTCTCGACCTGCCCAGGGCCCAGGGCTCTCGACCTGCCCTCTGTGCTGGCTAAGGGCCCATTCGACGTTTTCAGGGGGCCCATTCGACGTGCTCATGGGGCCCTCTGACCCGCTCAGGGGCCCTTTCGGTCTGGCCAGGGGCCCCTCTGACATGCACAGGGCTCTTTTGAACGTCGAAGGGCCTTCAGAGAGGGCCCTGGTGGCCCTAAAGGGCATCTGAATTCCTCTTTCGCGCGGTCTCGCCGGCCTTTTTCGGCGCGCGCAGCGCGCCGAAAAGAGCCCTCGCGCTCCGAAAAGGGCCCTCCTGGCCTGCAGGGGGCGCGGCCGCCCCCGCCCCCCCCCCCCCCCCTTGGCTACTTGCCTGCACGTGGATGACCTCAATCAATATCTGTATCTGTAAGTTCACAATGCCTGGCGACGCGTGTGACAGGGGCCCTGGGTACGTCCAAGATATGACATTTGCATATGTTCATAGAATAGAGAAAATTGTGACAATCCGTTTGACCCCATAACGGAATTTTTCCGAACAATACTTCCTGAAATCTGGACCGAGTTGCCCATCCGTCGGATAGGCAGTTTGCTGTGACGGGGATCTACTTTCAGTGGGCGAATAATCAGCTGATTGTCGGTCCTCATAATTCACGAAATGTACACGTATTTCACACAGCCGGTCCTCGGATTCCGGTGAGGTCCTCGACATTCCGAGCTCATGGCATTTCTTTCGTAAAACGATTCTAACAAATTTCAAACGTCAGGGTACCTCTATTCGTCACTCATTTTAAGTGCCTGCATTTTGGCGGGCCTCAGGCAATCGCAACAGGTGGTCCTCTAGATACACGGTGCAGACAAGGTGCTCGTCTTACACCGTACACACGTATATGTGTGTGTGTGTGTGTGTGTGTGTGTGTGTGTGTGTGTGTGTGTGTGTGTGTGTGTGTGTGTGTGTGTCTGTGTGTGTGTGTGTGTGTGTGTAGTGAAGGCAAAATGGCTCTTCTCCGTCAGACGCAGCGTGTTAGTTACCCAGATGAGTTGTGCACTCATCATAGTATGAGGATAGTATGATACATAGTATGAGGCGCTGGCTCAGGGTGAGGCTGTGTCGAAGTCGTCGCCTCTGTCAAAGCTGACTCCTTTCTTGGCTGAGGATGGTCTGATCCGCATGAAGGTTCGTCTGCAAATGTCAGATTTGTCAGTCGACCCTTCATGCGGATCAGACCATCCTCAGCCAAGAAAGGAGTCAGCTTTGACAGAGGCGACGACTTCGACACAGCCTTACCCTGAACCAGCGCTGTGCACTCATCTGGGTAACTAACACGCTGCGTCTGACGGAGAAGAGCCATTTTGCCTTCACTGATCTCCCTGTAAGACAGTTCGGCAGACAGAACACGACGGTCTGGATGCCGCATGTTGTGAACAAAACGTCTGACTCATGCCACGACACGAATGGCTTTAGTCAGAGAGCTCCACCGCTTGAGAGGGAACACGCCTCCCTGAGTCTCGGAATCAGGCTGCGACACCAGAACCACATGAGCAGCTGACGGCTCCGCGTCTGTCACGTC
This sequence comes from Chirona hameri, assembly GCA_036785665.1. Classification (NCBI taxonomy): domain Eukaryota; kingdom Metazoa; phylum Arthropoda; class Thecostraca; order Balanomorpha; family Balanidae; genus Chirona; species Chirona hameri. The sequence continues at coordinate 10,545 of JAXIVJ010003211.1, read as the reverse complement.
ACACTGTCCTGTCGAGTGCCCGCCCTGTGTCAACAGCTCACCAGCCTCTCCCGCCGGCTCCTCGGTGGCCGGCTCAGCAAGCTCCTCATTCGTCACAAACAGTCCGCAGTCGGCGGACGATACCCACGACGACCGCAGCCACGCAGGTCCACGAAACCAGAGCTCAGACGCGACCAGCTGATCTGCAAACAACCCCCTGGAAGCAGCATCAGCGGGGTTCACAACACCTGCGGTGTGGTTCCACACAGACGGATCAGTCAGGCTCTGGATTTCTTCGACACGGTTCCTCACAAACCGCTTCCACTTTGAGGCCGGCTCTTCACCCACGCTAGAGCCACAGTTGAATCAGTCCAACAGTAGACAGACACATCAGGCAACTGAAGCGCACAGCGAACATGCTGCACCATGCGGGCTGCTAACAGGCATGCTAGCAGCTCGAGCCGAGGAAGAGTGACCGTCTTCACAGGGGCCACCCGAGCTCGCGCCATCACGAACGACGCGGCGAAGCCACCACCGGGCAGCGGGTACCGCACATACGCCACACAGCCATACCCTTTCAGGCTGGCATCACCGAACACGTGAACTTCGAGCCGCTCAGACACCTGGGACCAGCACACGTCATCCACTGCATAGCAGCGTGGCATCCTCAGCTGCTGCAGTAGAGGAATACCAGACAACCACCGCTCAAAGACACTGGCTTCATCACGTGGGAGACAGTCATCCCAGCCCAGTCCACGGATCCACAACTGCTGGAACAGGACTTTAGCAGTCATCACAAACGGCACGAGAAGACCCAGCGGGTCGAACATCCTGGCAAGAAAACTGAGGACAACACGCTTTGTGGCCACTACATCAGATGGAACACAGACGCCCTCGTACCTCAGCACGTCGTCTGCTGGATCCCAGCGAACGCCCAGGATCTTCAGCCTCTCATCAGTCTCCTGAGAGGTGCCGGCACAGTCCAGCACGAGCTCACTGTTGGAGTGACACTTACTGAGTCATACCAGCCTCAGACAAGATAGTTCTACCGTCACAGAACATCTCACTGGCCTCCTCCTCAGAGTCGGCTCCCGTCAACCAGTCGTCTACATAAAGGTCGTCTTGCAGCTCAGCTACCACCCTGGACACCGGACAGCGGCTGAGGTGATGCCGGATCACAGCATTCAACAAGAAAGGTGACGACTTGGCCCCGAACGGTACACGAGCAAAGCGCATCACTCGCACCTTACCGCTCTGCTCCCACAAGAATCGCAGACAGTCCCTGTCCTCCGGACGCACCGATATCTGGAGGAAAGCCTTACTAATGTCACCCGTGACAGCATACTTGTGCCTCCTGAACCTCAGGAGAACATCTGTTAGACGGGGAATCAGAGACGGACCAGCCTCCAAACAATCGTTAGAGACACACCGTTCGGACCACAGGCTGACGCATCAAACACCGGCCGCACTCTGGTTGTAGCACTGTCAGGACGGACTACTGGTCTGTGAGGCATGTAAAACTCCACACCAGTGGCGCAGGCAAGCTCAGACTCTGGCACTTCTTCAATGACACCACTAGACTCCACGTTCTGAAGAACACCATCATACTCAGACCTGAGCTCCTGCTCACTATCCAATCGACGAGACAAGCCCTTGAGCCTCCTCTCTGCAGAGAAGCGGTTGCTTTGCAGCTCAGTAACCTGGGAATCCCCCTTCCAGGGTAGGCGAACCTCATACCTGCCCTTGTAAAACCTGACTGTGGACTCAAACTGTTCAAAAACAACATCATCTTCCACCGGGCTCTCCTTAAGGCGGCCGCACACTAGGCCATTCGGCGCGCGATATACTGCGACATTCCGCCTCGGAAAATCGCGTCGATACCGCTGAATATCGTCCTTGTTCCGGCGGATTCGGCGCTGTCTGCTCGCGAGATTCCGCCCCGCCGACCTACAGCATGTCGCAACCTGTGCCTACAGCCTGTCACTAGGTAAATTAATGATTGACATTTTTCGACGAAGATGTAAGTTTAGAACCACGCAACTTTTAGATAACAAATTTCACAGCGGCAAGAGCATGCTGTGCAAAATTTGTACCTCTGTCTTGCATATATTCGCCACTGTTGCCTGATCAATTTTGTTGTCCGCGGCCCCGCGGCGTTCAGTCGCGGAAAAAAGCTCGTTCGAATCAGCTTTTTTCCGCAGGTCCGCAGATGGCCGGCCGACGACATTCGTTCGCGATTTTTGACGTTTCGGCTGACGCGAACGCGGAAAGTCGCTAAAGATGCGCGGAAAGTCGTAGGTTTATCGCGACCTCCGCGCGCCAAATGGCCTAGTGAGCGGCCGCCTTTAGAGCCTTGTTGATGTTGACCTTTCTGATGTTGCCATACTCTGGCGGATCCAGCCACTCCGTTTGGGGAGGCCAAAACCTCATGCACTGGCGGATCTAGGGTTCGAGTTTGTAGGGCTAAAATTTCGCTCCGTTTTAGCGGAAAGTTTTGACGGGGGGGGGGGGGGTGGCCTCGGGTCGTAAGCGCGGAAAGTCGTTTGGTGTGGGGGGTGGGGGCGGTCCTCAGCGAGAACCGAAAGAGTCGTTACGCGAGGGGAGGGGGGGGGGGGGGGGGCATACTTGTATTTGTATTGAATGTCCCCCATGTTCCTTTGGGAGGGGACATTTTCCACCCTCTTCATTACCGGTTCGAGTTTGGGAGGCCAAAGTTTGCGTTTCAAAGTTGTTAACGGGGGGGGGGGGGGGGTCGGGTCGTCAACGGCCGAACAGTCATTTACTGCAAGGGGGGGGGGTGTCGGGTCCTCAGCGCCAAGGCCCTATAACCAGATACAACCATCAGCGTTTGTTTTTACCGTCCCCAGCAGTCAGCTTGGATGACGTCATTGGGATGGTAACTCAATTCCCTGCCGTTCACGCTCTTTGTAATGGACGATAGTCTGGAATCGTTTTCGGCGGCTTTTAACCATGCTTTTACGTTGGATATGATGCATAAAGGTGTGGAGTAGTCAGGCAATGACAAATATAGACCGTCTGTCACTCTTACTGCACAACCTGGCTGGAATTCCTCGGGTCTGTCCGAGCGCTCACCAGCGCGGGTGCCGGGGTGGGGGGCGTTTAGACGCCTCACTAAAGTTTTGCTATGATAACGGAAAAACAGCGGCGCGCAGCGCCGCCTTGTACGGCACAGGTGTTTGGGAATCAATTACGCACATTGCGTGAAATTTTGAACCTCGGGTCATATCAGGTCAGGTCACCAGGTCAGGTCACGTGACCCCATCTCCAAAGACGTTTGTGGTCGTACCACAGCCATGGGCGTAGGCAAAATTTCTCCCAGAGGGGAGGGGGGGTAGGTTGGGAGGGGCCCTCGTAGCCAAGGGGGCACATATAATTAAAACAGTACAGTATGTTGTATGTGTAAAACAACGACAAATAAGTTTCGACAACGAATGTTTTTATTTTGTATTTTGGCGAGTCAAAAACGCAAAATTTCGGAAATCCGCGATAGCCATTTTCAATATAATATCACTTCCTTTCTTTTGTCGTTTTTTATTTCCAAGTTTCTTTAAAACTTGATTTTCTACGATTTTCCAAACATTTACTGTTTTACACCAAAAATGGCATGACATGACGTAATTAAAACGATATTATCTCCCAAAGTACACCACCATTTTCATTGAAATATTGTGTTAAGACGTGTTTGTCCGGATGCGTGTCCATTGATGCAGCATAAGGTACTGAAAGGTTGACGTCGATATCTATCAGTCTTTTCAAGTTATTGCAAAACAAATCAGGGAGGGGGGGGGGGCAGATTTTGCCACCTCCAGCGGGGCGCAGGTTAATTAAAATATTACCCTGAATCTTCTTCAATTCGGATTCAGGGAACAACACAGTACGTGCATGCCGATTATGCACATCTACGATGAAGTTACAAAATCTCTACAAAATAACGAAGTAACATACCCATTACTCATTATATCTTTATTTATAGAAAGCTTTGGATACCGTTTGCTTATAAATTCGCTTGAAAAAAATACACCACATTGTGATACGAGGGGTTTCTACAACACGATTTAGTCATATCTTAACACACGCCCTGGAAGGCCTCTGGTAATTACACGCCCAGATGAGGGGCGGATTCCGCCCCCCCCCCCTAAAATATAAAAAACACGCAACGTAGCGACAGTCAGAAAATGGTGTTAGATAGCTCGAGACGAGCACTATCGAATGCATATCTGTCTTTTTTTTTAGGTCAGATCAATATTGAGGTCACCAGAGGTCATCAAAGGTCAGATTTTCCAGTTTTGGGACTTCGCTCCAGAAGCCCCCAAATATATCGGGAACAGCTAGGAACAAACGAGAATAAAAAAGCTCTTGAAATATGTAATCGCCATTTGCGTCCTCAAATTTGAGCTCAGGTCAATATTTTAGGCTCCAGATGTCATCAAATGTATTTTTTTGTTTGTTGGCAAAACAGTTTTTCGCAAATAACTTTTTGCCTTATGAAGACAAGATCTATTTTTTCGCCATGGTGTTTGTCTCGTCAAGGCGCTTCTAATTCAAAATCGTCGAAGGATGAGAAACATGTTTACATGTTTTTTATCTAAAAAATCGAATATTTCCAGTCGAGGGTCGCTCAGGAAAGTACGGGCCAACGTGTTTGTCCGGATGTGTGTCCAGACAAGATCTTTGGCCACCTCTGCAGGTCGACGCTGCGGTTATTGGTTCGGAAGATAACCAGGGGGGCCAAAAACGCCCTCCCTCTCCTCTTAGCCAATGGCGTTCGGCTGAGACCCCAGCAATCCGGTAATACCCGTACATTGCAAACCTACTTAACATCACGTTCTTCTCACAGAGCACTGAAAAACAATGAGAACTGACTTTGACTGGTCTTCCTTCGAGAGCCTCACCGGCCGTCCGACCCTCGGGACCAGACCTAGAGGCCTCTGACAAATCGAGCAGCCAGAGGCCCTCTACAAGATCGGCAGGGGCTCACTAAAGGTCCGACAGTGGACCTCTACATTGCTGGAGACACTGCATGATCGACAGGGCTCCTAAGCCAGAGTGACCTCTACAGATTGGCCTCTAGAACTACTCGAAAGGGCTCCTAAAGGCTGGCAAGAGGGCCCTCTACAGACTCGCATAGGGCCTCACTCTACAGCAGCTAAGGCTCCTCTAAAGGCTGGCAGAGGGTCCTCTACAGATCTGCAAGGCCCTCCTCTAGAGGCCAGCAGAGGGCCCTCTCCAGATAGGCAGGGACCCTCTACAGATCGGCATTGTCAAAGCCTTGTACTCCTCAGACGATACTAGCATACACATACAAACAATGAGAACTTTGACTGGTCTTCCTTCGAGAGCCTCACCGGCACTCGACCGGCAGACCACCTCTACCACCACAGGACCCTCTAAAGGACAGCAGCGGCCCTCTACAGATCGGCAGGGGCCTCTAAAGGCCGACAGAGGGCCCTCTACAGATTGTCAGGGCCGTCTAAAGGCCAGCAGAGGGCCCTCTACAGATTGGCTGAGACACTGCAGATCGGCAGGGCCCCTAAAGGCTGGAAGAGGGCCCTCCAACAGGTCAGCAGGGCCCTCTAAATGCCGGCAGGGCGATCTACAGATCGGCGGGGCCCTCTAAAGGCCGCCAGGGCCCTCTAAAAACCGACAGGGCCCTCTAAAGGCCGGAATGGCACCGTAAAGGCCGGTAGGGCCATTTAAAGGCCGACAGGGAGCCCTCTATAGATTAGCTGAGGTACTCTGCAGATCAACAATGCCCCTAAAGGATAGAAGAGAGCCCTCTATAGGTTGGCAGGGCCCTCTACAATCTACATGGTGGAAGGGCTCTCTAAAAGCCGGCAGAGGGCCCTCTACATAATGGCAGGGCCCTCTAAATGCCAACAGAGGGCCCTCTACAGATTGATTGGGCCACTGCATATCGACAAGGCTCCTAAAGGCTAGAAGAGGCCCTCTACAGGTCGGAAGGGCCCTCTAAATGCCGGCAGAGGCCCTCTGCAGATCAGCAGGGCGATCTACAGATCGGTAGGGCCCTCTAAAGGCAGGCATGCCCCTCTAAAGGCCGACAGGGCCCTCTAAAAGGCCGACAGGGCCCTCTAAAGGCCGACAGGGCCCTCTAAAGGCCGACAGGGCCCTCTAAAGGCCGACAGGGATCTCTAGAAGCCGGAAGGGCCCTCTAAAGGCTGGAAGGACCCTCTAAAGGCTGCCAGGGCCCTATAAAGCCGGAATGGCCATCTTAAGGTCGGCAGAGCGCCCTCTACAGATTGGCTGGGTACTCTGGCAGATCGACAGGACCCATACAGCCTGGAAGAGGGCCCTCTACAGGTCGACAGGGCCATCTAAAGGCCGGAAGAGGGCCCTCTCCAGATGGGCAGGGACCCGCTGCAGATCGACAGGGCCCTATAAAGGCCGACAGAGGGCCCTCTACAACCGACAGGAGCCTACTAAATACCGGCAGGGGGCCATCTGCAGATCGGCAGGGCCCTTTACAAACTGGTAGAGGGACCTCTCAACACTGGCTGGGGCCCTTTTGTACGTATTTACATATGCATGGTTTTAACAGACAAGCAAGTGAGCTGTTATTTATTCGTGTTACGATTCTTTTAGGTTCGTGGGCGTTCTTTTATGCGACGTAAGGCGTTTTGCGGGCGCCTGACACCATCCAAAACACTGGGGCCGTCGGGCCCAGGGGGCCCTCGCTTGGTCGCCAGAGGGGATTTTCTGAACCCCAGGGGGGGGGGGGGGGGGGGGGGTGAACCCCTTGCCTTCCCCCTTGCCTACGCCCTTGACCACAGCCAGTTTTTGCCGATCGGTTTAAAACTTAAATTATTTCATAAGGTCATATAACCTACAATTCGTTTATCTCGTTTTGTATATATGTGACCAAAGGTCGGGTCAATTTCGTGACCTCCCCATTATAAGTCAATGGGGAAATATTCAAATGCTTCTTTTTCCGAGGATGCGCATGATATCAGTCCAATTTCTCCTGGATAATATTAGCTTAGGTCATTCTTGATGAACCAGGTACAATTTGTGTTCAGTGACCCCTACAGGGTCGGCAGAGATTATCTGAGTTCACCAACACTTTTTTGTCAATAACTCTCGAGTGAATGAAAATATACAAGTTAAACTGGCACCAATATGTTTGTCTCGTCGAGACACGTCTTTCAATATGCAACATGACCTACTTGAGTCATCACTTGACCTTGACCTAAGTTCAAATTTATAAGTTGACTTAACCTGGTCTGCATGAATATGGTTCGAAGCGCCTTGACGAAACAAACATGATGGGGTTAGCATTATTACCTTATCTTTATTAGGCAAAAAGTTAGTTGCGAAAACCAGTTTGACCAAAAAAATAGCCTTTTGGCCTTTGGTGACCTCTGTAGCCTAACTATTGTCCTGAGCTAAAATTTGAGGACACCAATGGCGATTGAATTTGTTGTAATATATTTCGATTGCTTTCATTTGTTTGCTCCTAGCTATCATATTTCCCGAGATATTTGGGGGTTTCCGGAGCGAAGTCCTTAAACTGGAAAATCTGACATTTGATGACAACAATATTGACCTTAGCCAAACATGACCAAATAGTTTCAAAATTATTTTTGACGAGCTATCGAACAGTATTCTTGGATTCCGTCTACTCATAGGAGCCGAGTATGAAGGGGGCATTTCAGAACTAATCAGATTTTACTATGCCAATGACGTCTCATTGGCAGCATTTGGTAACAATTTACTTACCTATGACCCACTATAGGGGCCCACTATACCTATGGCCCACTATAGCATTCCCTGCTCGGCGCGAAAAAAAATGTTTCTTTGCCTAGATTGGTACTTGTGCTGGCCGGTTTGGGGGAGGCCAAAACATAGTTTGGCCTTACGACTTGAGCGTTTGGCGGAGGCCATGGCCTCGGTGCCCCCCCCCTGGATCACTGGCAGATGCAGAGGGGAGGGGAGGGGGCAGAGGCAAAAGCCCCCCCCCCCCATTCCCAAGCTCGACAGGGGCGGCAATAGAAATTAGCCCCCCCCCCAAATTCGCTGAAACTGGCGATGCAAAATGGGTACTGCTCGCGAAAAGAAAAATAACTTCTTGCGAAGAAAGATATATTGTTTTTGCCTCTTTCGTATTTCGTCTATTTGGTAGTATTTTAGTAGCGGTAGGGATAGGGAAAGTGGCGCGTCTGACGCTATTTTGGAGTGATTCACAACCAAGGTAAGTTATAATTGTACACGCAGCGCGCGTCGCAGCCTTTGCTGCTGCCTGCTGGTTGGCAGAGGAATGCAGGAGTGAATTTCCTTGTATAGGTACCTATGTTGTACGGAATCACTGGCGGATCCAAAGGGGGTGGCAGGGGCCAAAGCTCCCCTCCCACATTCCAAGCTCGACAGGGGCGGCCATATAAATTAGCCCCACCCCCAAAATCCGCTGAAACTGGCGATTAAAATGGGTACTGCCTGCTAAAAAATACTTCTTGCAAAAGAAATATGTATTTTTTTTGCCTCATTCGTTTCCCAGGGTTTGCTGTTTGTATAAGTGTTCGTGAACAGTTCATGAACAATGTTTGTTTGTTTATTTGATTGTTTACGAATTTCATTATCAAGGTCATCTGTTCACGACAAAATGGCTGTTCAAGAACAGTTCACGAACGTTCATGAACTGTTCATGAACAAATATACATTACTTAGTTTTTTAGTATGAGTTCACATTTCGCCGTCCCATCTTCAATTATTTGGAGCATGCTCACTATTTTGGTATGAAACGACTAAATTAGTACTATTAACACGCGCCCTGGAGGGCCTCTGATAATTACACGCCCTGGAGGGGGGGGGGGGGCGGATTTCGCCCCCCCCCCCCCCCTATGATCTCGAAAATCACGCAACGTAGCGACAAGCGGGAAACGACGTTAGATAGCTCGAGACAAGCTCTTTCGAAAGTATTTCGTTAATTTTGTTTCAGGTCAATATTGAGGTCACCAGAGGTCATCAAGGGTCAGATTTTTAAGTTTTCAAGACTTCGGTTCGAACATCCCCAAATATCTCGGGAACTATGATAGTTAGCAGCAAACGGAAAAAAGCAAACGAAAGTCATTGAAAAATGCAATCGACTTAGGTGTCCTCAGATTTGACCTCAGGTCAATAGTTTAGGCTCCAGAGGTCATCGAATGTCAAAAAGGTGATTTTGTTTTCAAAACTGTTTTCCCCAAATAACCTTTTACCTAATAAAGATAAAGCAATAATGTTTACGCCATCGCGTGTGTCTTGTCAAGGCGCTTCGAATCATATTCATGGTGACCGGGTTAGGTCAACTGAGAAATCTGACCTCAGGTCAAGGTCAAGTGGTGACCGAAGTTGGTCATGTTGCATATTGGGAGACGTGTCTCGACAAGACAAACATATTGGTACCGTTTTCTCTTCTCTATCTGCATTATGTCGATAGTTATTGATAAAACCGTGTTGGCGGTCACAAAATTGACCTGACCTTAGGTCACCGATATTAGAAATCCGAGATGAAAAAATTGTTGGTATCTATGAGCTTATGAAGTCCTGCAAGATTGAAACCGATCGGCGTAAAACTGTGGCTGTGGTACTACTGCAAACGTTTTGGAGTTGAGGTCATCACGTGACCTGGTCTGGTGACCTGACCTGAGATGACCTGATGCCAAGAATTTTACATAATGCGGGAAGTTCATTTCTAAACAGGTATACAAAAAACGGCGGCGCTGCGCGTCGCCGTTTTTCCGCTATTCTCGAAAAACCGGAAGGGTGGGCGGATTTCGCCCCCCCCCCCCCCTCCAGGGCGCGTGTTAATGTGGTTTCGGGCTCATAAAAATAGCAGCCAATCGTATTGCTTACGTTAGACTATGGACCTTTCGTTCTTGTCAATGCCACCAGAGGCCTATTTCACAAAGAAGTTAGTAATTACACATGTTTGCGATTACAAACGCATGAAGTATTGCAAACCTCACAAAAAGACATTTCACAAACATTCGCCACCTCTGAATTACCGATTGTAAAGAAAATTGTTAACACAAATGTTAGTACAGCAGAAAGCTTGAAATCAAGAACGTTTGTATTAAACTTGATGCTAATGACAAATAATTTGATTGTTAACAAATATTTACATTGTGGTTTATTTTTGTATTCAATATAAAATTAGTTATAGGGAAAATAATCTTTTAATTAACATTTCATCGGAATGCAAACTGATCGTAAAAATACATCTTGGTAAGCAGTTAGAGTAAACAGAATTTGACCATTCACTAGGTGGTGGAGCATAACAACAGAACTACTCTTAAAGGAAATAGTTTACCTTCGGGAAATTTTTCAGAACACGATTTTATTCTATTTTTTAATACAGTTTCTTTTTTTATTTTCAAAAATGGTCCTACATCGCGCCAATTCAGGACAGAAGGTCGTAAATTATTCATTTTATGGTGTGCGTTATTGGTCTGCGCATGCGCCCTGGCTGTGCTGGCACTTTCAGACGGTACGGTATATCATATATGCGCCGAATTCCTTCGCCAAAAAGTCAAATATCTTCGGCTGGAGAGT